>WURV02159889.1:0-34386 GCA_011762755.2 Epimenia babai | reverse complement strand
ATTATAAAGCATCAACATTGTATTAAGAATTGAGGAAATTTTTTGGAGTCATATATGTACTACACAAAGTTCGAATTGGCCTCATAAATGCAGTTGGGTTTGAATTAAGTTACCTTTGCCGATATCATCGATATCATCATTTAATTGGATACCGTTATACCATTTTTCAATGCCAATTTTCTACATGATTGATGAACATCATATGACACTAGAGTATGTAAAACAAATGTCGTGCATGTTAGTATGATTGCGAAAGAAACCTACGTCGATGCTAGGCCGTTGCCCGTGGAGCAGTCATTAAAAGGTATTTCGTGCGCGACATTGCGAGTTCGAATCCGGACCAACTGAGTTTTTTTCGCCCCGTGTTCTTAATTACATAAACTAAATTTTTTGTCCTGGATATTGAAAAATATTTGCATTGACGCGGTTATTGTAAACTTTATTAGGTAATAATGAAATTATGAACGTGGTTAGTCGTGTTAGTCGAATTGTAACATACTAACGCAAGTGTTCAAAGGAAACACCTTTCACATACGTGGCATCTACACTAGTTTTATTGATCACAGGGTTTCGCATACACACAATGTTTTAAAGAAAGATCAAGGGTATAATGAAGCGGTACTGTAAGTGTGACGGATTTACTCCCATGATTACTTTCAATAAGAAATCTGTTCACCTCACAAAACATGCTCTGTGGATGCGAAATCTCGTGTGTTAATAAAATTTAAAATAGGTTTTAACAGTGTAACCAGTTTTGATGCACTTTTAATAAACCAGCACTAAAACGTTGTTATTTTCTGTACCTTTTGCGTATTCTTGAGTTAGTCGATGATGTCCTGCTTTTCTATGTCTTATTGATCTATCATACGTCTTATATGCGGCCTGCTTTCAGTCGGATCCGTACGTCATGCCGCGCACCAAACCACTGGACGGCCATCCTCTCACGAGTAACAAGAAGTACATGGGTTATTGTATCGATCTTGCTGAACTCGTTGCCGAGAAGGTCAATTTCGAATACGTCATCCACGTCGTTAATGATGGTTTGTACGGAGCCAAGGACAACGAGACATGGAATGGCATGATCGGAGAACTGGTTAATAATGTAAGTTATTTGGTCGAGTCCGTGTTCGTCACTGCATTGTAGATGGCGGCTTCAGCAACAAAACTTAAGTTTTCAGTGATTCTTGTATATTAAATTTGGTGGAATCTTTGGCTTTAGATGCGTTCACACGTGAAGAATTGGTAGAGAAAAGAGGGGAGGTGGAGTGGAAGATAAAAAGGAAAATAAAGAGAGGGCAAGAGAAGAGAGTTAAGATTGAGAGAAAACAGGACTAAAAGGGACAGTATATGTGGAAAAAAGAAATGCGTGAAAAGAGAAAAATGGAAAGACGTTGAGGAAAGGACAACAGAGCAGGGAAGAGAGGGAGGAGGAGGGAGGAAGAGACACTGAGTGTGGCAAGTGTGGGGCAGGGCGAGACCGAGAAAAGAGTAGATCTTCTCTGTATCGCTTGTATAATTTAAGGAAAAGTAAATAATCATTTCCATACTTTTATAGTGTCAACAACGCAATTTTAAATTAGAATTTGAACATACTATAATCATAACTATGACATGAGACGGCAAACAACGCGAATAATGACTATTTACGGAACATGTGTGTAGGAGGCAGATATCGCAATCGCTGACTTAACAATCACGGCGATCCGAGAACGAGCTGTTGATTTCACCAAGCCTTTTATGAGCCTGGGCATCACCATCATGATCAAGCGACCCGTTGATAACCCGCCCGGCGTATTCAGCTTCATGGACCCGCTATCTTACGAGATATGGATGTGTACGTAGAGATTACAGGCTGTACATCAGCATTCTCCGACGCTGACGGTGCCAAACATACTTTTATGATTCCGACTTATCATGTGGTATTAATGCTGCTGACATCGTAGGTAGCTCTGACTTGGTCCATAATCGGCAGCAAATTTCTTATGCTAGTTGCTCTATGTATCAAATAAATTATATGTTAGGAGTTTACATCTTATTTTACCGTGGTTGTTTTTAATTTTATTTTATCTGTCGGTTTTATTAGTGTATTATTAGTGTTATTTATATTATACGAAATTTATTATTTCATTTGTGAAATGTAACCTGTAATTGTTTCAAGTTAATACACTTCTGAAAAGATATTGGAAGAATATCATAAATATAACATTATCACATACCATCATGTACCTGGTTGTCTCATACCCATTAGATAAACATGATCTATAACCAGTTCATTGTGCAATTCGATGGAAAGATAGCGAAAAAGTTTGGCAATACCGACTAAATAACCTGATGTTTCAGGTTAGATAATTTCACACCAACTAAAATGTCATAATAACTCTAACTGAACTGAGTTTCGCTCCACTGTTTTATCACTGCTGTCCTGTTCAGGTATCCTGTTCGCCTACACCGGTGTGAGCGTCGTCTTGTTCCTCGTAAGCCGCTTCAGCCCGAGCGAGTGGTACGTCGAGGACGACAGTAACGTCAGCAACGATTTCAGTATCTCAAACAGCTTCTGGTTCGCACTCGGAGCATTTATGCAGCAAGGCTGTGAAATCTCCCCGAGGTACACATATTTCTTTACCAACACGTTATCTGGTGCAGCAATTCGAAGGTCTTTCCAAGTGAAAATAGCTTTTCATGAAAGTTGAAAGGTTAAAGTACGAAACCGCATATACCAAAGTTTTTCCCCGCGCCTTCAGCAATGAGAAATAAACAGAATTTTCCAATTTGGACTATTGAGACAAATTTGTATTGGAGTGAGTTATTCCAAATTATATGAGTTAATAATGAGGCAATCAGTGTCGTATGTGCGTATGGCATTACCTACCATAAAAATTTTCAAATATATTATAAGAATAAATGTAAATTTGATAACAATTCATTTGTTTCTTTATAAAATGTATGTATTTTCTTTTACAAATTTGCCGTTCCATCTAGTATTTTACACCATGCAATACTTTATCCAACTTATTAGATAAATATTGTTTGTTTTTCATTGGATACTCTACATAATGAAGCCTAGTAAATAGTTTTAATTTTATCTTGATATATAATGCCTCACATTGTACTGGGTGGTATCAGTGAATATTCGCTGTTTTTCTGCAACATATTTTTGTATTTGAATAGTTATACCTATGTGCATTTATGTTACATATTCGTTATTTTCGTACATGTTTCTTGTCGTAAAAATGTGCCAGTGGCGATCTATAAGAAGGAAAAAAAGACTTCCGTTGTTATTATTGAGTTCCATGATGGGTCGATTCAGAAGTAAATGCGGTGGTAACATGTATAAAGTATAAGGCCTTTATCCAATACTAGAGGACTGTTAAAACTCTATTGAAATCGGACGTTAGAAGCAATTGATGCAAAGTTCTGTTTATATGGGTAACAGATCGGTATCGGGCCGTATTGCTGGATGCGTCTGGTGGTTCTTCACCCTTATCATCATCTCTTCCTACACCGCGAATCTCGCCGCTTTTCTCACGGTCGAGCGAATGTCCACTCCAATCGAGTCGGCCGAGGATCTGGTGAAGCAGACAGCTATCAAATACGGAACGCTACAGTCAGGCGCCACTACCGAGTTCTTCAAGGTACATCAGACACAAAGTCTACACTAAGTTGGCGCCAGTGGTGTTGTGGTTAGAAGCGCTGCCTATCGTGCGAGAGATTGCGAGTTCGAATCAGCATAAGCCAGAGATTTTTTCCCGCGCCTTCCACCATAGGAAATAAGCAAGATTTTCGTGCTTGAATATTGAGAAAGATGTGTCGTGGAATGGTTTATTAGAAAAATACTTGATGTAACAGGGCAATGTTGTACGTGCAACTGACATTTAATTATGAAGTTGCACCAAAACCTCGCCTTCACCTATTGTTTACCTTTATATAAAAGTCCGAATACGAAACAAACCTGTTTTAAATGAAGTTTTCATCATGAAATATCTATATTTCACTCATATAAATCTTGTAAGCTACAATTGAAAAACCGGTTAATACATTGACGAAAAACGTGTTATAGTTTTTCATATGAATCTCGCGTACAAACACGATATATCCCCTTTTAAATGATACGGAGTGTTAAGGGTTTTTCTGAGATTTATGTCACGCTGTCATGGGTAGAGGAACGAATTTGAAAATGTATACACCATTTTAATAGTATGTCTTCTCCCATATTGTTTTGTTACTCAAATTTATAAAAACTCATCAAAGGGACATAATTCTTTTAATAATGGGAAAATACTCATCCGAGAAATAACGCGAAGTTGCCTGCAGGATAAAGGCACTTAATCTCGGTGCGTTCTAAAGATGTTTAATCCATGGAATATGGTACACAGAGGAAAACCTGAGATGAGACGAGGAGATAGCGAAGAGGGAATCGCCTAAATATACTGGAATCATTAGCACGTGACACACACAGCCACGTAGAAGGACCAAGCACTTACATTACCACACTGCAATGTCCAACCATGGCACACGGATTAAATACCTTTTATGCGTGACAATCACCGCAGATGTAGTGGCTAGAATCGAAATCGAACAGGGATGTTCTGAAATTTAAGTAAGGCAATCTAGCTGGATGTGGGCAATTGTAATTCATTAAGCTGACCAAGATTTGGCAGTGCTGGGTTCCGGCTTCGCCTGTTCCGCTTTCTTGCCCAAATGTAAAATACAGCTTGCCATGCGTCATGTGGATAGCTACGAATGCACGTTGAAACTACATACTTGTAGTTTAGATGCAGTTAACCCATTATCATTCTCCTTAAGAAAACCAATCTGATAATTTCAGACCTCGGAAGTTGCTCTTTACCAACGTATGTACGCGTACATGTCAGCACAACCGAATGTGTTCGCGAAGACAATCAAAGAAGGTATAGCGCGTGTGCGTAACAGTGACAGCAAATACGCTATTCTACTTGAGAGCACGACGATCGATTATTTCAACCATAAAGAACCTTGCGATACTATCAAAGTGGGGTCGAATCTCGACTCGAAGGGATTCGGCATTGCCACGCCTGTCGGCTCTGACCTCAGGTACGTAGGGGTGTATATATACACATGTATACAGTATATTTATAAGTAGTTGCATTGACACATTATGTCATACTGCCTACCGACCATTATGATGTATGACATATAAATTTATTTTTCGTGTAGTTCATACCGCGATCTACGATTGCTACCGAACTGGACAGATGTTTTGAAAGTCGCACGTCAACCTAGACCGAAGACAAATATTTCTGTTTATTTTTCACCACGTTTAAAGAAATTCAATTTTCTTTATTATTGCGTAATGGGACGAAAATAAGTACTGATATATTTAGTATTCTGTCAACTCAAGGCGTAACGCTTAGTCAAAGAGTCATTTCCTGCCTTGAGTCCCATGCTGTGCTCCCTTCCGCAGGGATATGTTGACTCTGGCTGTTCTATCGCTGAGGGAAAGCGGAAAACTAACGCAGATGTTCAACGAATGGTGGAACAAAAGTCGTGGTTGTGGCAACATCGATGACAAATTAGACGTGCGTATTCATCCAACAATCAATCGTTCCTTTAAACTATAAATCGACCAATCAATAAAAACAGTCATTTTTTCAATTAACGTAACATAGATTGTTAAATCCTCCTAGCTTTCCAGCCTTCACTTATTCACAAAAATTAATCAGTTACCCAATTATTCTAGCATCTAATATAAATTTTAAATAAACTATGCTTCTAATGAACATTTTAGTTATGCAACAAAAAATTTTTCATTGACTTATATAATGCTATGCACCTCTGTTCAGAATCCCAAACAAACGATTGGTTTTATATCACTTTTCTTTCTCGTGGAAGATTACCCATTAACGACGTATAAGGCAATTTTGCTTCATCGATAGCGACTTAAAATAATACTTTTTTCCGTGTAGTCAGTTGAATATGCAGTATAACCAAACTTCCCGCTAAAATCCACCGAATGTCAAGTATGCCTGGAAAATAAAGCTTCTTTGCTGATATAAAGAATTACAGTAGTATAACGTGACAGGGGGGAACCCAATCTTCACTGAACCTCCGCAACGTCGCCGGAATCTTCTTCATCCTAATTGGCGGCCTCATTCTCGCTGTGGTCACCGCCTTCTCCGAGTTCATCTACAAATCTCGCGTTGACTCGCGCAGAACAAAGGTAGTTATTAACTTATGTTCTAATAAAATATATAGAAAATACAGGTCTCGAAGTGCATGTTTTACGTCTGGATTGCACGGAAATTTCGTACACTAGTCGTGTGTTATTCTTAGTCCATTAACGTACTATATCCCGTAACATGCATTGTATCGATCTACGCGGGTTCCGGGTAGTCAATTAGGTATGTTTACAAAAAGGTAATATGGCTGTATTTCGGATGTAAATAGCAGTCCCTCGCGGCGCCATCTTTCCGCTGTCTCATCTAAAATGTATTCACCGTCCCCCCCCCCCCCAAACCGGTGGTAAACAGCAGTCTCTCATTCCGTTATCTCTCCGCTATCTCGACATCTAACATGTATTTGCCTTCTATCGACAAACAGTCTTCCCAGACTGTATTCTGAACTGTACGGTGTTATTTTCTCACTATCATACTTGAGGTCAACCATTTTCAGTAACATCAGAATCCCCACTCTCTCGAGAAGCATTGTAAACAATCTTTGAGTTTAAACGTTTGCTTAGACAACGGCTTGACTTTAGCCTAGTGTACATAAAATAAAATGTCGTACATACATCGAGTATTCTTCAAGATGTGCGAACTAATGAGGTTTTATAAGAACGAAGGACACTGTGGCTCTTTAATTGCCATTACCTCATCCGCCTAAGTATGGCGGTGAATTGCATTTCGTATATTCTTGTATGCGTAAAAACTGACGTCAGTTTGTTGCTTAACCAAAGTCAAAGGTCATAGGTGATATTATAATGTAAAAATAATTTATTGATTCAACTTGAAATCGATGGAACGTTTCCGTTGGCATTTCAGACTACGTTTGGATCAGCGTTGAGATCGAAAGCTCGACTGTCGTTTAGAGGTCACAACGAAGACGGTCCTACGACTGTGAGTTGATGAGTCCATATCAACAACTGGAGCTCTGTATTAGTGACAAACATACCATCCACTAAATATCGCTGTCACTGTAAATATCCAGATAAAACAGGAACGGATTGAATTCTCATAATCGATGAGTTTTTAGAAAATTATTGCTTGCTTTATTAAAAATATCGCAACGCTATCGCGTTGATATAACGCGCCATGAGTTCGGAGTCTATGAATTTGCATCATGAAAAAGGTAGCCGTTTCACCAATACTATAGTCTATTATTCTTAAATACAAATATATATATATTAATTATGAGTAAAATTATCATCCTATTACATTTTAATGGCGAGGACGTAATATTTTAAATGTCGTTTCATCGATAGGTGATATTGGCATCGCCATAAATATACAGTTAAAGAAAAAAATTAAATACTATTGCATTTTCACTATTGAAATTTCCAACCAATTGATATATTTGTATTTGGAAAATATATATTTTCTGGTGAAACGCTTTTCGAGCATGCACAACATTTTCATTTGAGTTGTCATATTGATTAGAGCCATCTAAAACTGCCTCACTCAACGGTAATGCGTGACTCCAGAAGATGTCGTGATTTCGCTAACTTTTAGCATTGCTATTGTGATATTAGAGGGCCAGAAATGATAGAATGTTAGAGGCCACTATCCGCTATACAGGTTTTCTCGGTATTATGTATATCAGTGTATTATTTGGTCTTACAGTACCGCTACAGCGCCCCCACTCAAATGATCGGAATGGATGGATACAACGAGACAAACACCCACACGCAGGTATGACGGAGGGACGAGATGGTCGAGTGACGACGCGACAAGGCCCGAACAGAGGCACAAGTTTCCGACGCGACAAATCCCGCTAACGTACGAGAGAGAGAGAGACAAGCGACGCTTTGTAACTGGTTGTTCGGATGTCCGCCAATAAACTAATTCTGTCTAGTTTAAATAAACTTATCGCGATTCTGCAAAGAAACGTTGTCTTCGTTACACTTTTCAAACAATCGTGGAGCTATTTTGAAATCTTCTCCACACTACTCACACATTTGTGTTTTGAACGGCCTGAAAACGAAAACATGTCTCATTCAATATTACCAGCCATTAAACGTAGCACAGTGATATAAAATACGTATATCATATATACTCGACTGTCACATTGACCTTTTTCTGTTTGGTTGTGGCTAAAAGGATTTCTCTCTCATAGTTACCACTGTAAAACAAACTGGAACATCCTGAAAACATCTCCCTCCCCGAGAAAGCGCCAATGTTCCCTCCAGATGGTATAGCAAACGGGATAAATTGTCTTGATTGAAATATCGTCCAGAAAGAAATCACTCTTGTTTTACATTCAGCATCTTTCTCGTTGATATCGTGATTTACCAGAACCAATCGGCACCTGTCAACACTATCTTGAGTGGACATTTTAGATTTCAACTTGTAAATGACGTCATCTACGTATATACAAATTATATACGTATATCTTAATATTGTAGTTTCGTGCACTATTTATTTAATTTGTGTAAAATATTTCACTAGTGTCATTATTTTATTACGAAAATAGAGCTCGAATCACTTTCTACGTCGATATACCTCACGCTTCTCAATTAGATAGTTTTGTTAGAATATTTGTTGAATTAATTTAAGAATAAGTGTCTGTCACTTTGTATGTTTGTTATTGTCCATACGTCACAAGTTGTGAATCGACAACGATTCATTAGCAGCCATTACAAGTACGCGGTTAAGCAAACTGTTCCATATATCTGCTTCAGATACCAAAGGTTAATTTACTATAGCATATTCTGATTCTTGCAACATGAAATTATTGAGAATTTTGTCATGTGGACGACAGGGTCCAGGTCCTACATCGATTTGGCTAAACTATTTCATAAATCCTTTCTTTCTATGAAGAAACCATGCGTACTATTCTCATAGTTTAAGATCCTCGTGATTCTATGTTTAACGTTGGATTTTTGTCTATTGTCTAACATTCACACTTTAAGTTCACTATACAAAACACATCATTTGCATCCTGCTGTGTAAAGTTTTATACCCTTATATCGATAACCAGGTTGGTGTGCGACTCTTTCATTTGTGAATACAGCCTATAGTTCCACTATCCATTCGGAACATGTACTATAACGAAGCGGAATCACTATTTATTTTATTAGTAGTCTGCAGTAAAAGGAAACGTCTGATATTGATGTAGCGCATTTCTGCGCATACGAATTAGCATTGATTATGTCAACTGTGTACGGCCCGGCCGCAATGGACTTTCTTTGTCACTCCCCGAGTGTAAATATTCTTTTATTGCCACGTCGAAATTCGACGGAATTACACAATAATTGTCGTATTGATCGTAATAACTGTCAAGTTCTGATTCGTAAACCAGTGCTCTGACAAAGGACGGGATCATTTCCTCTAGTGTATATATCATCTTATTGACCTTTTATTTAGCTATATACATAAAAGTTCGTCTATCTTTTTGTGATTGGGCACTAATTCCGAAGGCTTGAGCGGGTAACCAAAAAGGTATTTGAAATCAGCAGACATTGCGAGGTCGCATGTATTTTTTAGGAATATATATGTATGTGTGTATATGCATATATATACTTAACCACCCTCGCATACACGAATATACACATATAATTACTGTATTCGTTTATCTGATTTTTCGAACAGAAATTTGTATAACATTTCTTTTTGAGTGAGAAAATCCTGAAGTGTTCACCAACTGTCAAGGTACATGATTTATTTAATAAAACTTATTATATTATATGTCTGAATCTTTTAGTGAACGTGGAATAGTTTTCCAATCAAATGCGTGGCTCGATTTATATGTCTGTAGAAATTAGCAATATACGCCGATGTTGGATTCCGGTAAACAATGTCCGCTAACCAGTGGTGTATGGCGTCTTGGCGTTCTGTCCATGAGTGTGCAAGGTACGCGATTTTTGAACAAGCGTACTTTGTACATTTTTGTAAACAAAGATACGGTCCACAGTTCTATAAAGTTGTAATGGAACAATTGTAATACCGTCACTTGTGCTGCTTAGTGTGTAAATAAAAGTTATTACCCAAATTTGAATAGTGGAGTCGTTACAATAATAATATGGAAGAAGATAAAAGTTATTACATCTATTTATAGTACATTCAGCGCATCCACATCTTTTGTTGTTAGAAAATTTTTGAGAAAAAACCTTTAACATGTTTTTAATAATCGCTGTAATACATGCCCCAATACAAAAAGTTAAAAATAGCGAAAAACAGCGGAAACAGACGTCGTGAGATCGTGTCAATTTTACTGACGCTGTTAATGTCCTCGTCTCGCGTTTTGTTTCTGAACGAGCCGACGATGGAACCGATAAGCCGACGGTACCGGCTCTCTTCGCGGCGAAGTTTCGGTGGTTCGGTTGTGAGCACGAAGCGATTGTCGTGTGAAGCAGAATCGGAGTGGGTACGTCGGGGGTCCGAGTCATAGAGTGAATCCGTCGGTATTATGTCCGAGCACTTCATGGGACCTGCGTGTCGCTGAAGACGATATATAATCAATTAGCTGATTAGACATGATCAAAGAGGTAACTATAATGTGTTATATATACGTACTTTTTTAAATTGGTTGCATCGCATGTGAACGTCCGGTTATTACCAAATAAATTCAAACATGGCCGAATATAAAAATATCTATATTATTTAGCTGGAGAGAAATGCACAGGAAAAAACCTATACCCCTGATAGGACACGAACCCACGACCCCCAGATAACCGGTCTGGTGCTCTACCAACTGAAGCTATACCCCATTAGGGGTATAGGTTTTTCCTGTGCATTTCACTCCAGCTAATTATGGAAACACATTGCCTATGCTAATTACCATCGCCTATATTATTTAGTAAAGAAATGGCATGTTGAGCACTTAGTGATAGTTTGAAAATGGGTCTATTTCTACATCTCTCGACGGTGCATTAAAACATAAGCGACCTTGACCGGTGAGATGGACTTTCTGCTAAGTCTTTGACTGACAACACTTGGCTCATCATTTTGAGTCTCCTCGTCCTCGTCTACGTCGTACCAATCGCTCGAGTCGCTATCATCGACGTCGGCCTCTGGAAAGATCTCGCCGCTGCCGAGTTTCGTAAATTTATGGACGCATGCGAACTGGGGTACCACCGACAGTACGAACGCGTAGCAGATGACGACGTAGAGATCGAGGGCTGTCGCATAAGGGACTCGGGGTAGGTCCCGCCGCGAGTCGAGCGCGAAAAACGTCATGGTCAGCACGGTCATCACGCCTGGGCGGACGATATCGATATAAAGAGCTAGAGCTAATCAATCTGATAGAAATAATATCCACTGACTAGAGTCCAGTATTAGTAGAAGAAATAACAGACCAATTATAAAGAAGCATGATGCCTGCCGAGGACCCTAAGCGCCTTTTGTGCTTAGATAGAATTATTTACTATCTTGGATACGTTTCACACACGATGAATGGTTCTGAAAGCTAATGATAATATTTAGCTTAGTTTGTCTATCATTTATAACCTTTATTTGTCGTATTGCCGGATATGGCTCTTTCTCATACACTCACACACGTGCGCGCGCACAAGTTTACATAAAATTTTATATCCCGGTAAATAGTCAATATGTTGCTATTGTACAAATACAAAGGCAATTAATCAAACCCAGAGCAATGCGGTCGGACGTTGCCTCGCGGTTAATCCAAAACGACACCCAGGAGAGAACAACAAGCAACCCGCAGGGAACGTAGACCTGAATAAGGAAGTAGCCCATGCGCCTGCGCAACCTGAACTTCACGTGCAAGAGAGAATGATGCGCTAATAACGAAACAATGTCGCATTTACCAAATATAATTTGTTCAAATATCATTAAGAGTTTCTATATTGGATCGAGATAGTACTCCACGATGCTATGAGTATATCAGTATAAAGTGTCAAAAACCTATAGTTAATTGGGTCTCAAAATTAACGCTCAGTTTTACGTCTAGATTTTATAGAAGGAAATAAAAATCGTCGTTGGACGGTTTTCTATCGCATTGCCCCTCTGCCATCCGGGGGACAATATGGTATCGTTCTTAAGATTTTGTTATTATACAAAAATAATGAGTCTGATACAAATAGAATAGTACATCATAGTATTAAAACAGGATTTGAATTCGATAAATCGAACTATAAATAAATTAAATTAGTATTTAGCATTTCTATTATCCTGTAGTGTCAATATCAACGCGCGTTCACTCTGAATAATGTGTACAAAACTGTGACAAAAATATGGTATTGCCGTCGTAAAAGGACGGCAGCGTATTCAGGAATGTTTCTTTAAGGGAAGTGTTAGTACACCGTGATGACGTACAGCCTTTCACAAGGGCGACCATTTGTTTGGTCGGGTAGGCGACGAGCTCGAACTGCGACAAAGTGACAGTCGGTGATATGTCGACGGAGTTCTCGTTTCCAAATCTCCACTTATAAATCACGTCTCGCTTTGTGTAGCCAACTGTTGCGATAATAATACCAAATCTACAATGCTGATACTGAAGATGACGATAAAAATAATATAGTGTACGGCTGTTGATATCATAACGTGAATTAAATGTCAAGCTCTATCATTAAGAAAGTATACGTAACAACATCAACTCATTGCTGATATGCCACGCTTCATCGTACCTCTGGCAAATCTGTTCAACAACTTAGTTTCTAGAGGACCAGATTCGTAATTTGGAAGACATAAGTTCGGGTCCCACCAAAGCTTTTTTGTGTATTTCTCGCCAACAGAATTCGTATTTTATGATTTCAAGCAATTAAATGTAGGCCTAAACGTTGATGTGAATTGATGTATTGCTTATTTACTACAATTGCTATTACGAACTTCGCGCGTGGCCTTGTGTACTGTGTAGTTTGTCTAATAGTTACAAAGGGTATGCAAGATTTTTATGTGCACTCGCATGTTTTCCATATTACTAACTGTGATTTCGGCATACTTTGTTTATTAATAATACATTGAATCAATGGAACTTTGAAAACGTGTAATAGTAGTACGAAGATATCTCTGAAAAACAACTAAAGATAACAGTTATATCTACTTTGGTGTTGATTAGCTTGCCCTTATTAGTGAGATCGACCCCTTAGGGTAGATTCAACGAGGTAACGCGTCAGAAATCAAGAGAATTTAATATAGTAAAGCTGTTACCCTCTCTGTGTGGGGTGGGTTTATTTCTTATCGAACTCCGCCGGACGTTTTCGGAGAGAGATCCATCCATAACCATATTTTTTCTTACGCTACATGACCTTAGGGGATTTTACATATTACAGTATTCTTCAGTAAGGGAAAAGATGGAATTTTAACATTATTTTTTGTCATATCTTGTGGCTTCCCTTTACTAACATCCATCTGATAGAATGACGTAATTATTGAACCCAACGTTTCACTTGTAGACTTTTCCCCAAAAACTGAAAATAGAAACCCGGTATTTACGAGTAAAAACGCGTTGAGTAAGAGTCCGAGACTTCAAATTCGATTTTTTTGTTGTGTTGAATAGGAATAATAAAGTGGAATTGGAATAATAAAAATAAATGAATTGCCATTAACCACCGGCGATTGGGTATTATTAGAATAATAATAAGCCAAAACTCATCACGAGTCGACGAGTCCTTCCAATGTGTTAGGTAAAGGAAATATCGTCGCCAAAAGATGGCAGCAAAATGAGACTGTGGAATTTGAGTAACCATGAGATACAAACTTACAACAGAAGTAAACTTCGCAATAATCAATCGTGTTAGTGTAACCTCAGCTACTGTCATATTCTTTACGTCAAGCGTGGGAAAGTTTCAGCCAACTACCACAATCGATGGCATCAACCAATAGTCGTGGATTAAACTCATGATCTCTCACAGAAATACGTTTTCTCGTATGCTAGACCAATGTATTTAATACCAAGAATTATTATAGGACGAAATATAGGCGGTATATTTACAATGAGACGGGGAGGTATGCGACATAGAGATCATATATAGAGCATCTGAAGCACAGCAAACGTCAGAGGGATTAAGACCCAACAGAACAACACTGCAAGGAGGCTATCCAGACCCCCATAGGCAATGGGGTTTAAGGCGCTTTCAGACAACGTTAGTATACTAGTTAGAGCGGGAATTGAACCAGGAACCCCTGGATTCAAAGTCAAACGCTCTAACCACTACGCCGGCTGCCCCCAATACTTATTTACCATTACTTGTATATAGCTTAAATTCTAGTCTAATTACATTCCACACCCAACACAGTATAACAACATAGTCACGTACAGCTGCCGATGACAAGCGGGCATTCCTGAGTGTCCATTGGAAAGTTCTCGAGATTCATAGGACAGCTCGCTAACACGGTCAGTCTGTAAGGTGAGCGTGTTCAGGGAACAGAGAAACGCACGTTATAACCATTATACCAAACGAAAAACTGACGCAGTGGTCAAGGTTAATTTCACAGCGTTTAATAGATCAATCCTACTAAAATCAGAACTTTTAAAAGTATGAATCCGCTAATATTGTCGGTTTGATGGAATAATGATGTTATTATCATGATAATTTTATTATTTCTCAGTTCTATTATTCTCATAATCAACACTTATTTGAGGACTTTGAGGGTGAGACATGGATAAGACCTCTGCTGGTATTCGGGAGTAGTGGCGTGACTGAACGAATGTTAGTTGTCTGACCAGACTCGCTTGTTTGCTCGACGACGATTTCCTCGCCAGAATAAATCAACCGTAACTCATTCAGTCACATCGTCTAGACAGGCTTTGACAAGAGCCAGTGATGCGCACCAAATAGTTTAATGTCAACTCCCTTACTTCACACTGTACATACTATATTTGTGTAATATAAACGCGCACTCATCTTACTAATGGCCACAATAATTCGATGCTTGTTCTCATGGTGCCTATCCATTGTGGGACAGGGTCTGCCGATCTTCATTAGCCAAGACCAGAACACGCGGGTGGACAAAATGACTGGGGCGTAAAATGCAGAGAAATAGTCAACAAAACTCAATAATTGCGTAGGCGTGCGACCTTGACCACTGCGTCTATAGCATTTACGGACGATCTATTACCTAAGTAGTAGATACACAGCCTGTGTGTTGACTATGCTATACAGCGATAAAATAAAAAAGGAGACCTCAATTATGTCTGTAGCAAAATAATTACAAAAAAGGCATTTGTGGTTGGATTGCTCTATAAATGCTTATGAAATACTTCATTTGGAAACCAAATGAGTGTTCCAATAAAGTCGATAATTGCCCACTGAGGGAATTGTGATTGTTCGATTAAGTTCAAGATTCTGTTCTCTGACAGCCACTTAAGGAGACCAGAGCTTTTTGGATGGATGCATGATTGGTCACAGTCTACCGTGGCACAGAGTAATTGAATGAGTGAGTAATGTAGTCCGTGTGAAGTAACGCAGATCACCCCGCGGCCGCAAGACAAGACTAGCTGGCGGCATATATCGCTGCGAAAAGAACGTATTTATTTCCTGGAGCGATATATAATCATAAACCGTGTTAGTTACGACAAAATCTAACCACTCTATACAGCATCAGACAGGCAATTATGTAAAGCAGGCGGCTAACGACGTTTTCTATAATAGGCAAGTTCTATAAAAGCACCGTTCTAGCGATAAATATAATAATGTATGCATTACTGCTTTTATCCTGTTGCACAAATTCCATGTTATTGAACCATATATCTATCAATCGTTGTTACACATTTCTTCAGCTAACACCACTATAATATTATAAAACATAACATTGTACTTCAACGATGAGAGTATTTGGGACTTAATATCCACCATAGTGCCCAAACGAAGACAAATAAAAGCGGATACATCATGCTCTCCCTCTGGGGAACACCAACTTTATGTATAAATTTTAATAATTCGGAATCGTTAATAAAGATTTGAAGATGTTGCACCAAAGGTCAGAATGGGCAAGTGAGATAGTGCAATTTCTTGAGTAAACAAATGGTACAGCTTTTGACGAAATTGGATCAAGACCTCTGTACGACAACAACTGCCAACGAGGTAGATTTGAGTATTATTTATCATAGTGACGATATGCATTCGATATCCTCCAATTCCATGAAAATTTATATGTCTATACAACACTGCGATGGGAACATCATAGATCAATTACCGAATTGCCTTCACATAGTAACAATAATAGAAACGGATATTGCTCACTGGCATAGTATTTCCGCAGTTTTAGCGCTCAATTCTCCATAACAGGCCGTACGTGACAAAAAATGTCTCGTTGTCCAATGTCAATGGTCAGGAATAATTACTCTTTCTGGAAACGCAGGCACTATGCAGTGTCGACAAGAAGACTTCATTAACGAATAGCGAGTCCTCGGGCCAAGATCCATGGTACAACTTATGTTTGACTTGGAGGTCAATAGTAAATATAGCATTTTTTCAACATGTGTAATAGTTGATTTTTCTTTAAATATTACATACAACAATAAGGAAATTTGACAACATCTGCGGATATTGATTATATTTCACTGTTTACTTAATACGTATGTGTAATTAAAAACGGCCTCGTTTCATTCAATAATTATGGAGATCGCTATAGTGTCGAAAGTGCATGTTGGAGGAAGAAACGCCCCTCCACCATATTGGTTCATGTCCTGTGTACCAACGAGCAAGATATTCTACTATTCCTGCTCCGGTCAAAAATTACAATGATCTCCAAAATATACCAATAACCTCAATGGTTGAATTCCTAAACAGAACGGGAAGACTCAAAGAAACTCCCCATCAATACAATTGACAGCTTATACACCCTTTGCGAATAACGTCCAAAAAAAACAAAACACACCCGAGGCCAGTCTTGTAAAGGGCCGAATCTGGCACACACAACTATCCTCATTTGTGGAGAATCGGCCAATCGTTACATACATGCATACATAGCGTCAAAAGGTATAACTGCCTACCTCTGGGAGAATAGTAGAGTCCCGTTTCTTTCGATGCGTAGGAACTTGTTGGGCGTCGTTATCACGTGATGGTATGAATGGCGTCCGTTATGAAACACGGTGTCTGGGTGCCATATCCGCTCCAACATATGGATACTGAGAGGCACCCACTCCAACGAGATGTTGCTAAGAGCGAGACGAGGGTCGCGCCACTTTTGTCGAAGGTAGCAGTCGATCGAGAATTGCTGTTTTATAGGGAATAAACGTCAAGGATGATTATTTAGGGATGGATCCGTATTTTGAACATACAAGAAAATCATTTCACCGTACACATGTGTGTGGGCTTGACTACGTGCCTGTTGGATGTGTGTGTATTTGAATGACCTAACATACCTTTATCTAATATACATACTGCATATGTCCACGTTCGTTTGATTTTGTGTGTATTTGGATGTTATTTCACGTCAGTTTCTGGTATATGGTGTAAGATTTCTGCATGTAACATAAAGTCATCATTAGGTATGATTATTTCAGATGTTGTAATGTACAACGTATGGCATTCGAATTCTTCTAGATATCATGTATGTACAACCAGTGTAATTAAGTAAAACTTTTTTTGAGAATTGCGGACTTATTCGACCCCTGGAGAAGCTAATTTAGAGTTACGTACTTTGATTTGATGCATGCCTAAACGGGATATTCACAGCGATGTCTACGTTGGCGCGAATGATTACACTACTATAAGTGCGTTTCATTGATCTCAATGCTATTTAAGCTACCTAAGTCAAAGTGAAATTTTATTTGTCGTAATAAGCTAACATTATATCGTTTAATAACCTTCACTTCTTAACCTGGTCGTCTTAAAATATATTCCGACGATGTGAACATGATTATAAATGTAAATTGAATTTCTCCCTAAAATATTTTTCACGTTAGTTTTGCTTTCGTGGGTGACTCTTACAGTCATACCCACACTAGCCATAACGCGCGCTTCGAGCATGCGGCAAATATTTGAATTAAGTTATTGCCAAAGCAGGGATTGATGAATGACCTGTCCTCTCGCGACGTTATGTCGGCCTTATCGTTCACCGATACATCTTCTCCGATAATTACTGTTTATTCCTGATCCACATTATTGATCGTACTTGGTAACGCACCAGACCGATTATTTGCAGGTGACCCGCTCGGGCCAGACTGAAGGCAAGATTGTAGGCGATGTAATTCCAATGCCACGACAGTGGCGAAGACATGCATGTGGCAGTGCTACTCTCAAGCATTCTTACATATCTGTGTACACCGACGATCGTATTCTAACTCAAAATACCTCATTTATACAGAAAAGTGTCATTGTCTGGGAAAATAACATGACATCCGGAAATATTTTACTGGATAGTTTAAACGCACACAGCTTCATTGGAGGAAATGACAGTGTTTTTGTCGAATCCGTGATAAAGTCGTGCATACCGATATAACATTCGCTCTCGCAGGCGCCTACTTGTACAGCCAATCGTGTAAAAATCGTGCCGTACAAGAATATTCTTACAACTCACCATTTCTCTTTCGGATATCGGGCCCATAGAACGGAGAGAGATGTCGGTTAAAACCACTACCGGTTTACCCTGCATGTTTGGTCGTAACTTTTTGTCGTATCCAAGCAGAAGTTTGTTCAATAGCCTCGTCATCTGAGATGTCATATTCATGTCTTTCTGATGTAGCGACGGAATAGTCGTGCCTCTATCTAACACAGCGTCTGAGCCACCCTCTTGCACATCTCCCGTTCCTGTGACAGTTTTCGGGGCGTCTTGCAAAACCCTTGTTCCTGCGACAGTCTTCACGGTGTCTTTTTGCAAAGTTCTCGTTCCTATGATAGCCTCCGATATGTCTTCTCGCGAAGCTTCTGATCCTTGGGGAGCGTCTGACACACTTGAGGCTTCATTTTGAATTCCTTTTTCCGTTGCAGGATCAGGGAAGACATTTTGCCGATTTCCCCTTCCTGTGGCATTCACTAATTCTTCCGAAATATTTTGATTCGTCGACAAGTTATATATCGTGGAAGAGTTAGAGTGAGCTGCACCAGCGCGAGATGAATAGGAGTCATTTATCCAGCTGTATGGTAGTTCAAATTCCTCGATAAATGTCAAGTTAGGCACAATGGGAAATGATATATTGTCGAACAATATCTGACCGCTGATAGGAAACATAACAACGAGGAAAAAGTATGAACACATTTTTCATAATAGTTAATTAATGTGAGCTATCAAAAAACTTTTTAAAAAATGAAATAAAGTTGAGTGCAACGAATGTACAATCTTAATATGAGAGAGTCTAAAAAGCTTAACTGTTCGTTTTTTTCGTATTTAACTATATGGCTAAAACGCCAGCCCGCGTCTCTATGTCTTATAGATTAGAAAAGTAAATTATGTTTATGTACACTGACGAACTGTACAAGTTCTAACGCGCGATAAAAGACGGTTGGATAGTATCAAAAACAGAACGGTCGCAGCTTCTTCTGACGTACTAATAGTTGTACTTCCGGTTAACGGATCGCGTGACAGGTCCACTGCGAAAAGCGACGCCGCGCGCGCCATTGTCACGTGGTTGGGCGATGTTCAATAACCGCTGTGCATCGACATCATCGATAACGTAGGTACGTGTCACAATCGATTTCGCGTTACTCCCAGAAAATACTCACGGCTGGGACCCCTAGCAACTCATCTTGTCTGTATATTTAACTTTTGACACATTGATAGCTTAATGACATATTCTGACCGGTATTGAATGATACCACGAATGTAACCTGGGTCTGTGTATATTGCTGACGTTCTACAGACGTTAAATATCGGCGTGTTCGCAAAGCTGACGTTCTACAGACGTTAAATATTGTGTTCGCAAAGCTGACGTTCTACAGACGTTAAATATTGTCGTGTTCGCAAAGCTGACGTTCTACAGACGTTAAATATCGGCGTGTTCGCAAAGCTGACGTTCTACAGACGTTAAATATTGTCGTGTTCGCAAAAGGGTACGCAGGGGAACGTCTGTACCTGTAGCTCAGTTGATAGAGCGCCATTTGACGATTAAACGGAGGTCGTGCGTTGGGGTTCCACGAGAAGTAAGACTTTTCTGTTGATTTTTCTCCTGTATTAAAACGCCATTGTGACTTTGGCGGAAGTCGCTCGGATTTTTTGTGATCGATTGATCCATCCGCGGTACCAGCTGAAACACATAATGACGATATGCAGCCACTCAAATTGCTGATAAAAAAGTTAAACTATAGCATATTAACAGTGAAATTGTTATCGTTTATGACATTGATATTTCCGTCAATCGACAAAAATTCTTGGGCAATCTGCTTTTTTCAAATCTACAGATATTTTTTATTAACTGTATGTATGATCGGTAAACATACAGAATAGCTACCTCGCAACTATCCTCTTATACAATAGGCTCGTGCATGTTTTTATTAAAAACACTACTCGACTGAAAATTCGGATATTAATTTTTTATGTATATATATTATATACATTTTATGTTTATATATATAACGATGATGATGTAAAATACTTTATTCAATTATATATATATATCATGAATATGGTCAACACAGGCCATTCGACTTAAACATAGAGATAAAAAATAATGACAAGAGTTATATATAGAATGTGGAATTTTGTAAAGTGTATATAATGAATATACACATTTATATATATTAAAGGTCGATATTTATATAATGTGTATATACTCATTGGTATGTAAATACCACATAATGCCGTCATAAATTTTTATTGGCGCTATTTTGTCGGTCGAATGATGGGATAAAGTTTCTATGGATTTGCCCTACGGGGGATATTGATGGAATACTTATGGCGAAGGAGTATGTATGCATGGTGGTTTATCAGGCGCGGGTCATAAACTGTTTGTGCCAGACACGCGGCACAGGCGTTTATCCGTTGGTATATTACGAACTCGCGGTCTTTATTAATCCATTCGCTAGCGGAAAGCAGACAAATGTCTCTTCATCTTCGACAAATATTATACAGTAATCCAGACAGATAAGATTTTTTCGCGGTGACGCCCGAGTAATCCGTCAAGTTGGCTCATCATCTCGGAGATTTGTGCGCGCAAAGAAAAAGGATCTCGGTGTGATGACGCGAGTGCAGTTATCGCCCATAAATCTTTGACAGATGCTCGCTGTCTATTGGATAAACGAAAAATCTTTAAATTGCAAGACAACACTGTCATTTTTATTTAATCCGGCGCATAAACTATCATCAAGGAAAAACCCTAAAATATAAATCCTGTAGTTATTTATTGTTATATGATGCGAAACCCAAAACGTAACAACAAACAGTGTTTAGGTCCTGCTAGCATGCTCGCATCGATATCAGTCGATAGTCAACAAAAAGGCACCGACAAAAAGCTCTGTGTCAGGCTCCAGGATACTGCTATCTTCACCAAATGAACTTTATTAATTTCATGCCGTGAATGAAGAACTTATATCTAATAAATAATTATCGAGCATAATATGTTTTAATGACTACAATTCTAGTTAATTCTTGGGTGATTTTGGCTCGCGTTGTGTTACTCTTATTTTTTATTTTCGCCTATAAAAGATGTTATAATTATTTTGTCTAACCGCGTCTATGTGTATCTTGTCGACATTACATTTCTTCGAGATATTAAGGATATGGTTATCAATCTGGTTTTTTAACTGTAGAATTTTCGACGAGTTTAGTTGCTTTACGCTCCCATCGGTCTGATCTACTATTGGCGTTTCTAGATCCGATATCATAAAAAATCAATTTGTTTATTGTATTAAGAGCGATCCAGATATCTTTTCTCTTGGATTGTGAGTATCAGCAATTCGACAGTGGACTGTCGCCTAACATCGTTTTGTCACCATCACGTCGCCTGAGCCTACTTTGTGACAAACGACGAGATTATTGGACAAAAAACACTTAAAGATATACACAATCCACGTTTCTACAAAACTATATACATTCTATTTGGCATTGTTTAGAGGGATTCAACACTGCCGTTTACTAGTGGTAAAATTTAATGAATTATAACCATGCGTGTGGTGTGCGTTGTACTGTAGCGTATATCGCAGACACATCCGACAGAACTATCGGAAATATCTCGGTTGTATCGGCATGCAGCCGTGTGATGTATCGGTAACGCTTAACCGGAACACCGCTCTATCCCCAACGACGAGCCATACGATCTCAGTTTCGCCGCGACATCTTCATCAATTTCCTTTCGATATTCTGCTTTACGTCCCACTTCAAATGCGATGCCACGCGAGAGCATCTCGAGATTGGATTTCTCTAGCAATTCGACTATCGCTAACCGGCGATAGCAGCTCCAGTAATTCACTTTCGTTCGGTATAAGTCGGTCGTATGAATGCAGCCGATTTAATTTGTCCAACGTTTGTGGCGTGATTAAATCTCTATCGCCTTCGCGCTGTATCACTCTGTCACACGAGCCAGGATTTATGTAGTTTTTGTTGTGCTGGCATCTATACAATTAGACATCTCTTCTATTTCTAAGCTGGTCCGAAGCTTTCAGAATGACCGCCAAATTGGACGACGATTTTCGTTAGCTCGTCGAAGCGGGCAATATAATCATAGCAGACGTTACATTTAATAGTCACGGCATCGATCCGTTGCGTGTTTGTCGCGGAAATGACATGTATATTGTTGTGTAGGAGCCTTTAAGCCATTCTCGTTGTAACAAGTCTGCCGGGACCGCTAACACACCATAACCTCTTCAGAGAGTCGCATATCGAGGGATTTGATCATATATACGCAGGCCTTTATCGTATTTATTTGATAAATTATTGTATAAGAATGATATAAAATGGAAACGAGGAACGGTATAGGTGAGCAGCAAACGTCTACAGATGATGTAGAAATGTCTGACCCGCTATTATAGGAACTGACCGTAGTGACAAGAATGACAATGATGACGAATACGATGGCTTCGTTTTTCGATAAAACTGAACTGATGCAAGCCATTCAGTTAAGTTCAATATTATTTATATACCGTATTTTGATATATGCCATTACGTTAAGGTCAACATTTATATACGGCATTTTGATACAAGCCAGTGAGTTTAGTTCAATATTTTATGGAGTTTTAAAGCCGCGTTTCAAATGACGGCTTATGACATATATTGGTATATGACAGGTCTACGCGTATAACAAGTACCAGAAATAATTTTCTATTTCAAATTAGCCTCAATGTACTGAAAACGTTAGTCTTGTATCAGATTAATGTTTAACAAAACACACGCGATATGATAAACCAAGTTCTGTGTCTTAAAAATTTTAAAAAAACACAGACAATCGAAAAATATAGCAAAATACTGAATTGAGTGGTCAAAGATTGACCTTCAAAGATCAAAGTTGCCTTCTCTTCGATGATTTTCAGCGAATCATTTATCAATGATTGCTGGAGTAAACCAATCTCTAATTGGTCGAGCAAAAGATCTACCAAAATCGATTATTATCATTATTATTATTATTATTAGTGTGTGCAAATCGCGTTGAAAAAAAAATATTATGGTATAATCGTATCGTTATGCAATTCTTTCCTACAAAGCGGAAATCTTGTGTTGTGGGTGACAGCCTGTGGTGAAGACTTTGCAGGGAAAGTAAATGAGTCTTTTGTGAATTTATCTTCTACTCCCAAAGATAGCGAGGTAACGTTTATCTGACTTTCCAAGATGAAGCATAACATGAGCTCCTGTATTTTACGTCCTCCTCTTACAAGAAGCGGTAAGTCGAGGAGAAGGAGCACTAAACTCCTAATCGGAAGATGGCGGGTTCGAAACCACCAACAGGTTGCCCATCTGCGATGATTTTTAGCGAGTCATTTATCAATGATTGTTGGAGTAAACTGGTCTCTAATAGGTCGACGCTAGGTCTCATGTTTAACGGCTTATGGCTGAGTTTCGAAGATATTGTATCTGCTCTGAATATAGCTGCCATTAAACATTCCTTGTGAACCGCATTTGAAAGCTTCGGCTGGCACTTGCGGTCTATAAATGTGGAAGGTCTACTTTTCTTTTTAACGCGTTAATTTCAGTCGCATTTTGATGTGTTTATAGGTTTAGGTAAACTTAAGTTATTGATTATATGCTTCTATCTCAACGACACGAAGAAAATATTGAAATCGTGACGGTGCCTCGTACTGTGGACCCAAAATCAGCGCTTGATTTTGTAAATGTGTTATTAAATCAAAGACTTTCTACACGCTGTCTTCCAATAAACTTCCATTTCCCTGGGCGATTGGATGTGTAGTTAATATATCTGTAAGCAAGGGACGCTTGTTCGATAATTGAGTGCACGCTGGGCGTTTGGACATTGTGTACAAGGCGACAGAGCCTCGAGCAAGGTAGCTGCAGTTAGCGACACAACTGTCCGACATCGTCCAATATCGAATTGAACCGCTGCGGGGAAAGCGATGTGACTTGAATCCAATAAAACTCGATTTCACTGAGTTCGACTGATCGACTATAGGGAATAACGAGCTAGTGTGCTATATATGACGGTCATTATTATATGTGGTAGCCTAAAAACCATTTGTACTCACGTAATATAATTGCTATTGACAATTTAGTTTTATTCCTGTATGTTGTCAGGATTTTTGTTGTTTTTGTTGTCGTTGTTTTCGTTTTTGTGGCTGTTACCTGTTGCTGTCGAGGATGTTGTAGTTGATGTCTCTGTCGTTATGGTTGCTGTTGTGGTAGTGGTGGGGTGGTGGTGGCTGCTGCCGGATATTTAAGTGGTAAAAATATTCAAGACGCTTTTCACTTGGGTAATTATGTAGTGGGGGATTTGTCTACCAAATGAGTGTTCTCCCTTAATTACGGTTAAAACCGGTATTCTGGTAAACGGTTAAAGCAGTACAGCACATCTACTGCAGTCGTATGTCTTCGTCAGTGAGTCGCTTACATAGTGAAGTACACACTAGAATAAAGAATCGATGTAAGAGTAATGTGTAAACTGAAATCACGAGTCGATGTGGCGTTCATCACGCGGACATACTTACAGACGTTACCGAAGTTCTAATTTCCGTTTGATCTTATTCCAACATTTGCGAAATCTTTATTTATAATACTATGTCGATGAATGGATCCAACTGGGGCGCGAAATCACACGACACTCCGCATACTGCATCGCTCCACATCGTGTATCGAGATTCTAACTGAATACTCAATAGTCTATCACGTCGCAATAGTTCCATTACGCCTGTCATGCATCGTATTTTAATGAAGTTGCCTTCGCATTGTTGAATGCGTGTAATGCTTTTCGATTTAGAACATGAAATTACTATCCGCATTTAGCTGAAATGATAATACATAAAAATGAAGAAATGATACCTGATTATAAATCGGTGTGCGGTAAAATGGTGACATTTGAGTAGATAACTCTATTCGTGCCAGAGGACAATTACAATACCAGTTTATGTACGCATTTGGCTATCGAGAACACGAATGCCATTTTTTCTTTTCGATATTCCGAATATAATATCAAACAGTTGATTCTTTCATGACAGTCGTTATGTCTGGTCTGCATTTGTACCGACACGAAACTGGCAACACTAGCAGATGTTGAGCAGTGGACGTGAAAAAGTAGAATACGCGAAATATCTCGACAAAACAGAACATTTATACCTTATTATTAAGAGAACATTTCATAGGTCCTTTAATGTTCCATTTGACTGTTTGGGAGTTATTCTATTCACCATAAAAGTTAATAATTGCACTACATGTATAACATGCATTACGAATAACAAAATTTTTATCACGATGTAATAATGATTAACTATCTAATCTCATCGTAATTAATCTAAAACGTGATTATCTAGCTTATGAGAAATTGATGAAATAATTTTAACACGAAGTAAAACAGAATTCATCGTTTATCTAATAATCCGTGACTACTCTTTATTTACGTTTTAATACAAAATAAAGTTTATTCATTTTTAGTGGCCCACCAGAATGCTACTTGTTTTCATTGTCAATATGCCAGCAGATACGACGTGCCTGTCGCATATGTTTTTAAAGAATTGCAACTGACTTGGAGGATTTCCTTCTCTTTCCGGTTGGTATAGTCTCAAACTCGTTGCCCCAGACCGAGCACCAGCAGTTGTAATCCTTGAGGGGTTTAATCGCGGTCGGTCTAACCTTCAACCGCGGAGAAGTGAACAGTTCGCCGTTTGTCGAACGAATCGTATCGAGAATGTCCATTCCACTTTGTGTCCTGTACGTCATTACCAGCTGACTTTTGTGCGGAATGATTTTTGGCTGAAGTCGTGAGCTTCTTCCGCCGTCGTTCTTAGGGCCAGTTGCCGAGCTACAAATTTCCCATTCGGCGTCATCTGCCTCTTCTCGTCGACTTTTAACACGTTTTCCTTCATCAGCACTCTTTATTTCGATATGCTTGTGTTTCTCTTCGTTGACTTTGATACCGTTTTTAGGAGTCGAACTGCGCTGCAAAAGCGGTGCGTAATCCGGATAATTAACGCAGAGATTGCGTCGGACAATGTCCTCATATCCTTTCAATATGGCAAACTGCGCTTCGGCCGAAAGCGTCGCCGAAAAACGCGGTTGTTTTGGAATATCTTTAATTTCTTCTTCTTGTTCGTCGTCACCATTGTTTGTCGGGGGGATAAGCTTTTTCATGCGGAGTATATTCGACACACGTCGCCCGTACATCCCAATACTCACCCGTCTCTTGGAATTCACGGACGGTCGACGGACTTCATTCCCAGCGGGTACGTCTGCGACTGGCGACACGCTCACCCGCTTCGCTAACGGATCGACCTTTTTCTTGAACAGAGACGGTAATCCAGGAATACCATCGACCGACTTTTTCTGTTCGGATTTGGTTTGACTCGATCGTCTGGAATTCAGTTCCGATCCCGGTAGATTGGCTGCCTGTAACTGACGCAGTAAAGCTCCTTCGTTAATGGTACACCGTCTACGATTCGCCATTTTACAAAGAGAAATACAAACACCAACCAAATAAATTGAACAGGGATTCCCAAATGTCAAGGCTATCAGTCTGTTTAACAATCAGCCTGCTCCTTGCTACTCTGAACACCCAATGGGAGTTATACTCGATTTAGACTAGCCCCTCATACGCGACAGTCCTAGCGGTTTTAATACGGAATAGATTTAAATAATGACCGTTCGTCACGAATTGGTCCGGAAGTGTTTGTGTGTATGCACATACAATGCCTCAATACTGAGTCAATTTATTTAGCTTGATTAACAATTGAAACAATAACTGCGTTGAACTCCAGAAAATCGGCTGGTCCAGTCTTTACATAATTATATTCTGTCTTTTGACGTTTGCAATTCTTGTTTTTAATCTTCCGCTTTTACGTAGGCAAAGTATAATTTTGCAATGCTGTTATTATAAATATACAGTTACTTCTGTTTTCTACGAATATTCGGCAGTATATTCTTTGACGATGACCGCAAGAAACAAAGGCAAACACTAAAAAATCAAACGACAATGATACGAGTAATAATTATAAAGTAATAAAGTCTTGGTATCAGAAAATGTTTCAGCAGAACGCGCCTATGTAGCAGCACCACACTGACAACGACCTCACTCGACAGAAACGTATATTGAAGGTTACGTCAAACAAACCGACCAGCAGTGAGTCCGGGAATATCGTTGCTGGGTGTTAGACCATAATCCCACATCACGCTGTGCCAGTATTCTTAGTCACCGTCGACTTACATGGCGACGCTCATTCAAGAAAACCGGTGTTGACTGATTAGTGACAGGTAAGATCGTAACAATACCTCGGGGCGACGTCTGAGTTTGTTAAATAAAACGTTACATAAAACATAATAGGATTGGCAATTTCCAAGCAGCTTTAGAAGATATTACGTGTACGAGCTATATTTTCGGAATGCATCTAAAGATTAGAGAAAAATCAATAAAGGGTGCGAAGGTTTTATTACGGTATTTTATAATTATGTCATGTTGACAATATGTCGTGATGTCAAACTTCGTTTTATTAAAGCCGTATTATTCAACCTCGTTAATTAGCACAAGGAAGTATTAACTGTCTACGATTTTTTATGTTAACTAATAAAACTGCCAATTGCTGGTTTCGTTTAGTAGCCACTGTGTTTCTACTCCAGAAGCAGTGCTCTGCACTACCTAATGGGACATTTGTGGTCATAAGGGAGAATTTCACGACAGTCTTAGAACAAAACGCGGTCTGGGAACAGTGTCAGAAGTCGGCGTATGATATCCAATATACGAGGTTGAACAAAGAAAACGCAAGCGGGAACAGTATTCGAGACGCCTTGTCAATCAGACTGACGTTCGCGACTCGGTATGGTGATCTGTTCCATGCGTACACGCGATCGGCTCGGCGACACAGGCAAAAAACCGTGCCGATCCTGGAACGACTCGCTCCGTTAACTGGGCTCCGATCTCGCCAGGTACTCGCCTATGTTAAAGATAATAATACCGGTGTAATATAAAAGTAAAAAATACGTCAATGCAGCACAGTACAGGAAAACATTGGTTGTTGTGTAATAATTAACTTAGGCAACTAAATTCCGTAATACAGTATGGCACCATATTTTATTTAGTCACGTGGTTCCGACCACAAAAATGCGCTTCGCGAAGGATTAAGCTTACTTAGTAAATACAAAAATGCTGTACAATCCTTCAATAAAATTATATTTTACCTCCTTGTCGTCTGCAGACGGTGCGCGATCGTTAAGGACAGCGGGTTTGTGAAATGACCTCTCGGCATAGCTATGAACGATCGCATACTGTATTATGGTAGCAAGAGCGAACGTGAAGCACATCACGAGGTAGACATCGAGAGCTGTGGAATAGGCGACTTTCGGCAAATCAACGCGGTTATCCATTCCAAGAAAGGTCATAGTCAGTACTGTCATCACGCCTGAAAATCGATAATTCGTGCGCAATAACCGACATAAGTACAAATAAATAAAATTTTGTATATAAATAATAATTCCAACGAATTAAACTACGTATGACGTTAATCATAGTTTTCATGCCACGCTAGCGCGCATAAGACGCATTCATGCAAAACGGAAAATTCGTTGTTAGAAATAGTATTATACCAATATTAAGGTTTATTTGTTGATGCCTCCTCTACCCACGTACTGTCTGTTTTCGACAATATCGACTGGAATGTCACCATAACTAAACCCCTCTGTTCCGTAAAGCTCAAAACAGTAACGGGGGGAGCCGGTAATGTCTATGCGACAACGTACAGTGTGAAGGTATGTCTAATACTGTATATCGCTCATCAAACCTAGTGCAATACGGTCGGCGGCGGCCTCTCTGTTGATCCAGAAGGAGACCCAAGAAAGAATGACCAGTAAAGCGCACGGTATGTACAGCTGGAGCATAAAGTATCCGGTGCGCCGCTTGAGAAGGAAGCGAACCTCCAAAACCGAGTGCTGTTCTGTGAATCCCAGTAACAACGAATGTCGTTACGGAGGGCTGTGCCGCCAATGCCAGTATTTACGAACATCGTTACGGACGGCCGCGCCAATCCCGTGTCTGAATATTGTTACTGATTCTGGGTGAAGAATTTCCAGGTTCTCTATTGTTTAGTTAACAAGAAAGGTCACACATTTTTAACGAATTTGCGCCAACTTAGTTTGTGATTCGCAAAATGCGCTTGCTTTAACTGTTAATGTAAGATCGCGGTTACAACATACAACGAAAATAACACGAAGAGATTTTACGAATCATTTAGAAAAGAGCAGTACTAAAAGCAATAGTTAGATACCGTGCAAACTCCATGATTTTTTTAGTAGCGAAGTAGTTTCACAGGACAAACCTCCATAAACAACGTTGCATGCATAAATAAAAAACCGTAGAAGCACATATGCTATGACATGACATAATTCAGCTGGAGAACCGACCTCCCCTTATGTGCAGGCTGATGTTGTAGCTGGGGTGACCGATGAGGTCAAACTGGGACAGCTTCATGTCCTCAGCAATCTCGACGGACTTGTCGGCCCCGTTTCTCCACTCGTATCTCATGTCCGACTCGGAGTAACCAACTGTGTGCACAATGCATCACAGAAATCGCCAATTATCAACAGACTTTTAACAAAGAAGATTTTCGACAAATTGCGAAGGAAATTAACGAATTCACTTGTAATTTTGTGTATAAAATGCGGTACATTTGTTGTATAGCTATACACACATTCAGAGCGCGGAGAGAAAGGAGGGAGCAGAGAGAATTACGGGCGCGCGTGCGTGTGTGTGTGTGCGCGCGTGTGCATTCCTGCGTGCATGTGTTGCGTTGTGTGCGCGACCATCTGCGGGCATGCACGTGTTTATTCTCAACGAAGTACTCACGTACAGCTTCCAATCGAGAGCGGACAGGCTTGGATGTCGAGAGGAAAATTTTCTAGTTGCATCGGACAACGAGTTCTAATGGTCAGCCTGAAAACAAGTTATATTCATGGTGCAAAACAGAAAAGGCATGTCGTCGTCAGCAAGTAGGTCACGTAGTAAATTAACAGGAGTGATGATTTGTATTTAAACAAATTTAACTGTAATATTACATGCCCATATCGTAGTTATCTGCAGACTGATTGCTAGGGTCACACTCTTAGACCTAAATAACACAATCGTGCCATGATCTGCTACTGACCTGTCATGCTATTTAGCAATAGAAACTGATTTAGATGGATATTGTGTAATAAAGATGTCAGTAGTGGCGATGATTCGCCCACTCTCGAAGACGTCACTGTGTCCACTAATATTCATGTACCACCAAATACCTGGCCAAGTGAGCCTAATCCCTCCTCCGTTTGGGAAGGTACACCAATGACACCTCTAAATGAACAAGCTCCGTGATATGTCGTTATTTAGTCTGACTGTGAGTGCATAATACTTAAATGGTCTATAGTTTCTTACTCTCATGCTACCACATGTTGTGGAGTCTAGAGAAAGTTACTTGAACGCCTGCCGCGTATGCGCAGTAACGTCAGAGAGTGGCGAGTATATATTTACCTCTGAGAGTAGTAAATCAGTCCGTCGGCATGGATGCGAAAGAATCGATTGGGCATCGGCACCATGTGTAAGTAGGACCTCTGACCGTTCACGATGACCGTGTCTGGGTGCCAGATTCGATCCAGTATTTTAACATTCAGAGTCAGAAACATACTGTTGTTACCGTAGAGACCCGGGTCGAAACTTAACCTCTCGTCTCTCCAGCGCTGCCGGAAATAGCATTCTAACGAAAAGAGCTGAAAACGATAGTAATGATCTTATTGTATAACACTTCAAACGGTCATATTATATCGCCTATGAGAGGTATTTTATGAAACTTTCGTATACAGGCATACTTTATCAGGTGTTAGGACGAATGATATCTAATAATAACAACTTGACAACTGCTCACTAAATTAATTGCACCTGACTACGTCTACCTAAATGCAGACTTGTGCTAATACTCACGTTAATCAGTAATAATCATGGAATTTTTGTATGATGGCAGTCTAAAAGACTATAAAAAATAACAAACGCAAATTTGGAAAAACTGCGTTTTGAGGAGTTCAGTGGCGATATCCCATTGCAAAAAAAATATTTTGTTTTATACATTGTAAATCACGCACGTACCATGTCTTGTTCGGTAATTGGCCCAATTGAACGAATATTGAATTCGACCGCCACCGTCAATGGAGTACCTGTAAAATTTCAGTCTGACTTTGGAACGTATACTCCTCTTACATAATCTTAGCAAACTCTCGTTTTTCAGGAAGTCTCTTTTCGAGAAACTTGCTGTTGTAGTCCAATTCTAAAAGATACATTCTTCCCCATATCATACTTGTTAATGTGATAATGTTTTCACTATCGTATAGTTCCAAAGTCTATTTCCTAGTCAATTATATTTAAATCCTGTTATTGGAATTGTTAATTCCATTTGTTAATGGAATAATTTTATCTGGTTGAAGCGTCATGATAGTAATAAGGATAGACTCTACCGCCAAAATTCGGGCGCAGATTACGGTCGTAGTGTGCCAGCATGCCGTCGAGGAGTGCAGAGATGGCATCAGCGGTACCGGTGTCGTTATTGTCTCGCAACTTGACATCTTGTCGTGAGGTATTAGTATTGAAGCTTCTCGCGACGTTTGCTTCAACGGTGGGCGTGTAATTAACAGATGTGTCGACAGACGCACCTAAGGGGACGGTGCTATTTTCTTGTAGGGTTGCTCCATACCGCAGGAAACAAACTCTATGAATCACGATACAATAATTTTATAGTTAATCAAAATTAACAAAAGATACTAAGTGTAGTTTTGCGGGTACAGCTCGCGTCCAAGGGAATATCCAGCTGTTGTATGTCAATATGATAATCAAATAAAATTCAGAGAAATTCTTTAATAAAATAAATTAATTCTATGGAAGACACAATAAAATAACGTTTGCTCAATTTACGGTCAGGCTCAACAAATATTTAAAAGTATCAATATCAGTAAAAGTTCAACAGTAATATTTCAAAAATCGTTTCATATTGATTCGTATACGTTTTTACACATTTGATTGTTATTTTAATTATTTTGATCAATTTCATGTGAAACTGTTCTCTAACTGCATTTTACTGTATTTTTGTGAATAACGTTGTTGCCATCGTGTATGTCTATATAAACATCCTCATTATAGTAAATGTGCAAATCAATAGAAATATATTGAATATATAAACAGTGAAAAATGTTAACACTTCTGTGGAGTGTTAAATTCATGTCGCTGTGATACTATTGGGTGTTGGCTGTAATACTATACGGTGATACTATTACCAATTTTAATTGTTTATATATACTAATAGCCACAGTAAGGTATCAACGGAATCTGTATTAGATATATATTATAGTTATGACAATATACAAAATATTGGTCATAATACGTCAAAAATGCATTCTTCGCAGTGAGCTTACAGGCAGACGAGAAGAGCGTGACCGGCAGCAAACATGGGGTCGTGTGGTCTTACAGGGCCTCACCGCAGACCTCAAACTTGTAAAATGACACAGGCATCCGTAATAAAACAGTGCTATCGTCCGTTAATGAAAACTACACCGACACAACACTGTACGCGTCAGTCACTCCACTCGATCTTCGTCGAATCTTGCAAGTGACGGCAATTCAGAGAACAGGCTCCTGTCCAAGGACAGACAAGTAGATACACCAACGCCAAAAACAGCAACACATCGATGTTGTGTAATAATTACTAATATTCAATCATTTTATGGTTGCAAACGAACATAACTTCAACAGGGGTTTGATCGACTCGGAGTCTGGCCGACTAAGCTTACGTGGACAGGGCAGTTTTACTTGTCACTTGATGAGCCATGCCTTCTGCGTCTCAATACGGTATATTTGTTCAGCGTAAACAGTGCTATACCACTCCATGCAATGAGTTATATATAAGTAAACAACGTATGTTATATTGCGTTAGTGTTTATTTTTAATTATGATATACTTATAGTTGACAGGTGGCGAAGGTTTATCCCAATTCCCTTATCGACAACATTGGACATTATACAACAACGATAAATATCATATTGAAAACCATAAATGTTGTAGCGACCGAGCCAAATTAAACCTCAAGTAAATACATATATACTCTCGTTTCTACAATACATACACTGCCGTTTCTAGAATCATAGAAGCTACTGCATATTATTGCTTGATATCAAATCCAAGTTCACTTACCGTAACACTGTCCGTTTCGATAAAGTAACAAAAGACGATGTATGGAATTGTTGTCGTTGTGGCCGATAAGATGCGTCGAATCTGCCCAATCCGATATACACGCGTACTCGACGGGATCGTTAGAGACTGAATCCGGTTGAAGGATGTTCTGCGGGGGCTAATTCTCTTGGATTATACAGTCAAGCCGGCACAGGAAGATGTTACAGTACAGAAATATGATAAATATCTTGAGCTTTATATCCTACGTATCGACCGAGTGAAGTTATCTGTGACGAGAACGATATTTTAACTTAGTCGTGGTATATGCTAAAACAAATTTCATATACTACTCAAAATTTGCAAACGAGCCTAATGTATAATTTGCATGAATTTTTTAGGTATATAATTCGTAATTACTAAAAGTACTGAATCACAACGGCTGTTTGAAAAAACTTTAGAAACTCTAGGCGAGTGTTCATTCGTTTTGCGCCCTGTAAAGAATCTCCGACTGAAATAGGAAAATACGAAGGTAACACCTTGTTGACTAACTGTATAAGGATTAACACAAGCTTTCGTATATCAAGTATACTTCAT
>WURV02159888.1:0-97182 GCA_011762755.2 Epimenia babai | reverse complement strand
TGCCCGCGATGTCCCCCGCCGCCCAGCGCGCCGCCGCGTCACGCACCACAACCGACGCGCTGAACCTCGCCCGCCCCTCCGCAACTACGAGGAGTTCCGTGTCCAGCTCGCCGACCGTGTGCAGATGCATATGTTTAATAATGGCGCGTTGGCGGGCAGCAACCCCGCAGACCGGTTCAACGCGGTCGCGCAGCCGATCCGCGCCGCGATCATCGGAGAATCTGCACGCTGGGGCGATCAGCATTTTTCGAACAATCCGCTGACCCGGGCTGAATGGGACGCGGCACTCCACGAAATCCTGACTGGGTACTATGTGCAGCGTCCTGGCATTGTCCTTTCCCAGTTTCGTTCTGCCGGGCTTTACCCAGCCTCCGGTTTCGATGCTCCGTCCTTCTCCCAGCACGGCGGCGTGTTGCCTGCTGGCCAACTGTCGGTTAGCAACAACGAGTCTTCCGGGACGATCTACTACACCCTCGACGGCACCGACCCACGGCTTGTCGGCGGTGGCCTCAGCGGGTCGGCGATCGCCTATACCGACGGCATTACCCTCCCCGACCACGCCACCGTCACCGCTCGACTCCTGCGCAGTGGCAGCTGGTCAGCTAAGGTTCAGGCCGATTTTGTGATCGCCGACACCGCCGCCGACGGTACCAACCTGCGCATCACCGAGGTCCACTACAACCCCGCCGGCGCGACCCCGGCGGAGATCGCTGCGGGCTTTGCCGACGGTGATCAGTTCGAGTTCATCGAGTTGCTCAACACCGCCAACGACACGATCTCGCTGGACGGTGTTGCCCTGGATCGCGCCTACTTAGATCGCAGGTTCCAGGGGGTCAGTTTTGAGTTCGGGCTGGTGGCGCTCGCACCGGGCGAGCGGATCGTGGTTGTCAGCGACCTCGCCGCCTTCACGCAGCGCTATGGCAACGGCATCAACATCGCCGGCGAGTACACCGGTAACCAAGCCAACGCCGGTGAACAACTCACCCTCCGTGACGCGGCAGGCGACATCATTCAGCAGTTCAGCTACAGCGACTCTGTCCCATGGCCGACCGCCCCCGACGGCGACGGCCCGTCTCTGGTTGTCCTGGATACCGCAGGCGACTACAGCGACCCCACCAACTGGGCCGCCTCTGCATCAACAAATGGGACCCCCGGGATGGGTGAATCGGCCGGCCTCGTTGCCGACATTACCGGCGATGGCTTCGTCGGCATGGAGGACCTCAGCCGGCTCCTCGCATACTGGGGCGATGCGGCGGCGTCATCCTCCGAGGCAGGCGTCGCCGATATCGACAACAGCGGTAGTGTCGGCGCATCCGACCTAGCGATCGTCTTAGACAACTGGGGCCGCGGCACCCACGCCGCACAGCCCACCAGCAATGGCAGTGTCCCAGACGATCCGCATGTTGACGTGAGCTCGGACACAAACGGGGGCAACAGTACGACCTCTTCAAGCGATGCCGACGCTGGCCGTGTTATGCCGGGTTCTGATCCAGGTGGCGGGGCATCGGATCCCGGAAACCGTATAGGTGATCAAGGAAGAGCAGCTCCGCACGCCGTGGCGCCGGAGCCGCCCATAAGGCCCGCGCCTGCCCCCGCGCCCCCGATTCGGCCCGAGGCTCGCGCTCGGCCGGTATCTCCGTCGGCCAATGATCTTTCCCTTGCCGTGTCTAACCGGCCGGATCAGCCAATCCCATCCACGACATCGCAGGTCAGTGCCCAACTCTCGCCCGCCGACATGCAGCGTGCCGCGATGATGTGGGCGGGTACAGATGCACTCAATCTGACACATGCACGAAAAGGCATTTCCATTGCCTCGCTCTTTGCACGCGACAACGGTGTGCCGCAGCGGCGCTTCGATGCCTTGTCACTGCGGAAGTAGCGGATCGGTGAACGATCTAAACATGTTGCGGACCTCGAAGTCGAGCATCTGCCTGCTTACCGGCCAGTCGACCACTAGCCCGTTGTGCCCGTGCCGGTCCAATCGAGTGTGGGCAGGCTGTTGAAGTCGCCGCCCACGATCAGCGGGCCCCCATCCGACATCGCGATGAACGGCTTGAGTGATTCGAGGATGTTGCCCAGCTCGCTGGCCCGCGTCGTCAAGAACGGCACGGGTCGGTGTGCTTGCATGGTATGGGGCGGGTTATCAACATTATGCGTCGCAGTTTGTAACTCCAGGCTGAACAGGGGGACAGGCAGGAATGCCTGTCCCCCTAAAACTCATGCATAATGTTGTTATGCTAGGGGGTAGTGCGGGGTAAGGGTGGGCTGCCGCCAGCGGGTGGATCACCTAGAGCAACTGGCGTCGTTACTGGTCGGTGGGACAGGCAAGGTGCCTGTCCCACTATGGTCAGAAAAACTGCAAGTTGATCTAAATCCATCGCTACCCAGCCGGTCCGACTTGGCATGCCGATCGTTCGAGTGCATCCCACTCGGCGATTCGCCGCAGCATCTTATTAGATGTCGAGGCGGATCCGGCGAAGCTGGAAGTCTGTTGGGGCGCGGGTCACGGTGTCGATCCAGTAACCACCGTCGTAGGTGTAGCGTAACTGGACGGCGTGGATCTGGGGCTGGTTGAGCAGTACCCGTGCCGCGGCGAGATCGGGTGCGGTCGGGGCCGCGTACCGCTGGTCGGGCGTGTGTTTGACGGTGATGTGTTGGAGCGTGGCGCATGCCGCGAGGTCGCGGAACAGGTCGTCCAGGTCCGAAGCCGACAGCGTCGCCTCGACAGACTCTGGGGCGTCGGCGTTCGCGTTAGCGGGGGGCGCGGGGTGGTCGCTTTCGTCGGACATGGGTGGGCTCAGGGGGCGGCGGGTCTTGCGACAAGTGGCATGATGGCGATGGCGTTGGTCGGGGCGGGGCAGGCGTAGTGGCAGACGCCGCAGCCGGTGCAGGTGTCAAGGTGGATGGCCGGCTTGCCGTGGTCGAGGGTGATGGCGTCGGGGGTTGGGCATTGCTCGTGGCAGACGGTGCAGAACGAGCCCTGGTGGGCGAGGCAGTTGTAGTCGAGCAGGCGCGCGGTGGCGATCGGTGCGAGCGTGTCGAGCATCAGTGCGTCTTCGGGGCAGACGCTGATGCAGGGAAAGTCGCTGCACATGAGGCAGGGGGATTGCGCAGGGTCGATCATCGGTGTGCCCGCTGCGCCGCGGAAACGGACGGGGGCGTGGGTGATCGCGTCGTGCGGGCAGGCCTCGACGCACTTGTCGCACTTGGTGCAGCGCTGAAGGAACGTGGGCTCGTCGACCGCGCCCGGCGGGCGCACGACAGGGAAGACACGCCGGACCGCTCGGCCATCCGGCGGGCTGGTGTCTTCGTTGCCGGGTGTGTTGCGTTGTTCGGGCGATGGTTTTGGCGGGGGGACGACACCCTTGGGTAATCGGCCGCGCAGGAGTTGTCGGCGCGAGATGTTGCCGGGGTCAGTCATCGTTTGCAGGAAGCGGCAGGTCGTTGGGAAGGAAGAGGCGTTCGTAGTCGCCTGCTCCGGGCTGCTGGTTGAGCTCGGCCGAGGGGCTGTGGCACTGGGTGCAGCTGGTGCGCCAAGGGTGGCTGGATTGTAGCCCGCTTGCGCCGTTTGGCCCGTGGCAGCTGATGCAGTTGGATCGCATCCATGTGCTGTGCGGGATGGTGGGTGGTGCGCCTTCCCAAGCGCGTTCGCCTTGGGTCGGGGCGGGCAGGCCGACGAAATCGTTCTCCAGCCAGGGGAGCTCTTCGGGCGTGACCGGGTTTTGGGGGACGTGGCACTGGGTGCAACTGGCGTAGTTTTCGTGGGGCATCGGGCGGGCGACAACATCGCCGACGCGCATGCCTTGTGGTCCGTGGCAAGCGGCGCAGCTGGTGACGTCGACGGGGTCGATGCGATGGGGGATGGTCGGCGGTGCGCCGTTGTAGGCGCGGCGCTGGGCACGGGCGGCGAGGTCGCGTCGTTTGTCTTCCTCGGTACCGGGCGCGACCAAGGCCCACTGTTCTTCGAGGGTCAGCCCGGCGGTGAGCTGGGTGTGCCAGTCGGCGTTGGGGCCAAGGTTCCCGCGATGGATGTCGGCGTAACGCGTGGCGGGATGGGCGTGGGGGGCGGTGTCTGTTATCTGTGGATGTGTCGGCGGCGTGTCGGTATGGGGCGGGTTCGTCTCGACTGGCTGGTACCGGATACCGAAGTAGAGGCCAACGACGGTCGCGGCGATCGCGCAGGTGTAGACGATGTGCATCGCCCGCCCGGTGGGGACGCCGTGGGGCTCGGGGGGCTCGGGGGGCTGCGCCATCTCGGGTTGTTCGGGCGTGTCGTCAGGCATCGATGGGTCGGCTCAGGGATCGGGTTGGCGCAGCGCTAGCGCGGGGTCGTGACAAGCCGGACGGCACATTTCTTGTAGTCCGGCTCTTTCGAGATCGGGCAGTGGGCGTCGAGGGTCACTTCGTTGATGAGCTTGGTCTCGTCGAAAAATGGGACAAACACGCTGCCGCGCGGCGGTCGGCCACGGCCGTTGATCCAGACGGGCAGGTCGATCCGCCCGCGGCGTGACTCGACGCCAACTTTGTCACCGTTGCCCACGCCCAGCGCCGCCGCGTCCTCGGGGTGAACCTCGACGTATGCCCGGGGCATCGCGCGCGCGAGCTGCGGCACACGGCGCGTCATCGTCCCCGTGTGCCAGTGCTCGAGCACCCGCCCGGTACACAGCCACATCGGGTATTCGTCGTCTGGCATCTCCGGCGGATCAACATAGGGGAAGAACCAGACCTGCGCCTTGCCGTCACCGGTCGTCGAGTGGTAGAAGTCGAAGTCCTTTGGAGCGCCCGATTCCGTCTTGCCGACGTAGGGGTCGTCGAAGCCCGAGAAGCGGAACTTGGTCTCGCGCCAGCTCCCGTCGGGCTGTTCGACAACGGGCCAGCGGAGACCGCGGGCCTTGACGTACTCGTCGTAGGGCGCGAGGTCCTTGTGCTTGAGCCGGGTGAACTGGCGGTACTGCTCGAAGAGGCGCTGGTCGACGTTGACGTCGTAGTAGTTTCCCCACTGCCAGATAGGGACTTCGTTGCCGTCGCCATCTTCGGTGTGGAAGATGAACTTGCCATCCTTCTGTTTCATGCCGGCGTGGCCACGGTCGAAGAGGCGGCGGGCAACGGCGATGGTCTGCCAGCAGTCGTCACGGGCGGCGCCGGGCGGGTCGACCTGCTTGAACCACTGCTGGGTGCGTCGTTCGGAGTTGCCGAAGACACCGTTCTTCTCGACCCATAGCGCGCTGGGCAGGATCAGGTCGGCGAGCTGTGTCGTCGCGGTGGGATAGACCTCGGAGACGATGAGGAACTTGTCTTCGAGGCCGTCTTTGCCGTTGAAGAGCTTGTGCAGGTTGGGCAGGGACTGGCCGGGGTTGGTGACTTGGACCCAGATGGTGTCGATGTCGCCACCCTGGTCGGTGGGGGTGCAGAACTGCTCGAACATCTTGACGGTGTGGTAGCCGGGCTTGGGGTTGATGCGGCCGTGCTCGACGTTCCAGAGGTCTTCGCACTGAGTGCGGTGTGCTTCGTTAGCGACGACGCGGCCGCCGGGCAGGGCGTGGGCGAGTGTGCCGACCTCGCGTGCGGTCCCGCAGGCCGAAGGCTGTCCGGTCAGTGATGTTGGCGCGTCACCGGGCTTGCCGAAGTGTCCCGAGAGCAGGTGCACCGCGTGGACGAGGTTGTTGATCTGTGTGCCCTGGGTGTGCTGGTTCATGCCCATGCACCACAAGCTGGTGATGCGGATGTCCTTGCGGCCAAACAACTCGCCGAGCATGCGGATGTCGTCGGCGGGTACGCCCGAGATTTCTTCAACGCGCTCGGGTGTGTACTCGGCGATGAACGCCTTGTACTCCTCGAAAGTGGACGGCACCCCCTTAAGCGTCGGCGCGAGCGGGTCGTCGTGCTTTCGGAAGTTGCAGTGGTTCTCGACAAACTGCTTGTCGTAGGCGTCGTTCTTGATGAGCAGGTGCGCGATGCCGTTGGCGATGGCCAGGTCGGATTGCGGATTGAACTCGAGGTAGTGCTGGCAGTGCTCGGTCGTGCGGGTGCGGCGAGTGCCGATGTCGATGAGCGTGACTTCTTCGCCGCGCGACCGGCGGTCGATGACACGTGAGAAGAGGACGGGGTGCATCTCGGCGGGGTTATTTCCCCACATGATGAGGACGTCGCATTCGTCGAGGTCTTGGTAGCAACCCGCGGGTTCGTCGACGCCGTAGGTCCCGATGAAGGACGTTACCGCCGAGGCCATGCACAGCCGAGCGTTGGGGTCGATGTGGTTACAGGAGAGCCCAGCCTTCATGAAGGTTTGCGCGGCGTACCCCTCGGGGATGGTCCACTGACCCGAGCCGTAGAACGCGAAGCGGTCGGGGGCGGCTTGCGCCCGGTCGGCGACGATGTCGACCGCTCGGTCCCATGAGATCACGTCGTAGCCGCCGCTGGCATTTTTCAGTAGCGGCTGGGTTAGTCTGTCTTTGCCGTAGAGGATCGACCCAACATGGTATCCCTTGACACAGAGCAGCCCCTTGTTGACATCGGCCTGGTTGTCGCCGGCGACCGCGACGACCTTGCCGTCCCTCGTGCCGACCTGCACGTGGCAGCCCGTGCCGCAGAATCGGCACGGGGCCTTGTCCCAGCGCACGCCGTCGATCGCGGGCGGGTCTTCGACGACGGGGAGCGAGATCGCGCCGTCGGCGCTCTCTTGCTGCGCGAATGAGCGGTGCGCCGCAGCGGTGGCGGTGGCCATGGCGATGGACTTGAGGAACGCGCGTCGGCTAGTGGCGATCACGGCCGGCTCCTTGCGTGAGTGGGTTGAGCGTTACCGCCTTCGATTGCACCGGACGCTGGTAGCGACTCGTCTTCTTCAAAGAACACACAAGCGACATCGACAAAGTCGATCCCCGGGTGGTCCTGCATCTCTTCCCAGGTCCGCTTGTCCGCGGTGCGGCTGGCGGTGTCGAGCGTGACGGGCAGCCGGCGGGGGGTCGCGGGCTCGGGCTCGCCGAGGGTGAATCGCACGTCTTCGCACAGCCAGGCGGCGGCCGCCGAGGCATCAGGGCCGGGCGGGGCGAGGGTCACGACGAGTCCGCTGATGGGCATTTGGAGGTCTCGCGGGGCGGCATTCGTTGCGGGGGATTCGGAGTTGCGTATCAACTTATAAAAGGATAGTATTATCTCTATAGTGACGCAAGTCCCGATTCGCCCCGGGCCGTCCCGAATTTACGCCCCCGATACTCCCGGCAAGCAACATGCCCCAGCCCCGCCCCGAACGAAAGTGGACCCTACTCGCGACCCTCACGGTCGTGGGCATCCTGCTGTTCTGGCTTGGCTTCTCCGTGATCCACAGCATGGGGCAGAAGGCCATCGAGACCGAGGCGGCGCAGGCCCCCTATACCCTTGCCGACAAGAACCTCCACCCCGTCGTCATCAACACGCCCGACGGCCCGCCCGTCGCGATCGTCGGCGTCCATCCAACGACCGGCCAGCAACTCACCGCTTCGTGTACCACCTGCCATACCACCCGCCCAGCCGACCCGGCCCACGGCTATGGCAACACGCCCGACGCCTTCCATCAAGGGCTCACCTTCAACCACGGCAACGGCGCGCTCTCCTGCATCAGTTGCCACAACCCCGACGACTACGACACCCTCCGCGCCGCTAACGGCCAGGCCATCACCTACGAAAACGTCATCACCCTCTGCGCCCAGTGCCACAGCGACCAGCACAACGACTACCTCCACGGCGCACACGGCGGCATGAATGGCTACTGGGACCTCGCGCAGGGACCACGCACCCGGCATAGCTGCATCGATTGCCACGACCCGCACGCCCCGGCGTTCCCGATGATGCAGCCGACCTTCAAGCCCATCGACCGCGGGCTTGAGGCGCCACACGAAGACCACGCGGCACCAGCGGGGCTCGGCCATGAGTAAGACGAAAGGACAATCCGTCTCGCTACCTGTGCTTGGCCAGGTCACCCGCCGCACCGCGATGAAGGGCATCGGCGCGACGCTCGGGCTGGGCGCTTTCACCGCCGCGATATCGCCGCTCGCGCGCATGGCCAAGGGGATCTCGGCCGAGGAACTCCTGCAAAAGCACTACAAAGACCTCGACGGTGCAGACCGCGCCGCCGTCATCGCTCGACTCGAACAAGAGGCCAAGGACCAGTACGGCAAGAACGTCACGATTCACGACCCCCTGCCTATCCCTGGCACGAAGTTCGGTTACGCGATCAACCTCAGCGTCTGCAACGGCAACGGCAAGTGTGTCGAGGCCTGCCACAAAGAAAACAACCACGACCGCGACTCGAACCAGTCCTACATCCGCGTGCTCGAGATGGAACGCGGGTCGATGGATATGGAGAAGGGCAACACGACCTATACCCACGCCGTGCCAGCGGAGGACAAGTTCTACCTGCCTGTGCAGTGCCAGCAGTGCGACGAGCCGCCGTGCGTCGATGTGTGCCCGGTCGAGGCGACGTGGAAGGAGTCGGACGGCATCGTGGTCGTGGACTACAACTGGTGCATCGGCTGCCGGTACTGCGAAGCGGCGTGCCCGTACCACGCCCGGCGGTTCAACTGGAAGCCGCCGACGATCCCGGCCGAAGAGATCAACCCCGAGCAGGGCTACCTCTCCAATCGCGTTCGGCCCCAGGGCGTCATGGAGAAGTGCCACTTCTGCCTGCACCGCACCCGCGAAGGCCGGATGCCCGCGTGTCTTGAAGCGTGCCCGACAGGCGCACGCATCTTCGGCAACCTGCTCGACCCCGATTCCGAGATCCGCTGGGTCTTGAAGAACAAGAACGTGTTCGTGTTGAAAGAGGAACTGGGCACGGTGCCGAGCTTCTTCTACTTCTTTGATTGATCGTATCGCCATGCACGACGCACCCAACCAATCCGCCGAGCTGCTTGAAGGCGCCAAGCACCGCCACCTGGTGACGTACCCGCACTTCCTGTTGCGGCTGGTCTCGCTGGCGACCGAGGGCGGGGTGGCGTACTACGTCTGGATGGTCGTGCTGACCGCGATCGCGCTGGTCGGCGCGAATGCCTGGGCCCATCAGGCGGCCGACGGCATGATCGTCACGGGTATGACTGATCACGTGAGCTGGGGGCTCTACATCGCCAACTTCACCTTTATCGTCGGGCTCGCGGCCGGCGGTGTGATGATGGTCATCCCCGCCTACCTCTACCACCAGCGGAAGATGCACGACGTCGTGATTGTCGGCGAGCTGCTCGCCATCGCCGCGATCGTCATGTGCCTGCTGTTTGTCACCGTCGACCTCGGCCGGCCCGAGAGGTTCTGGCACATGATGCCCGGGCTGGGCCGGTTCAACTGGCCCATCTCGATGCTGACGTGGGATGTCATCGTCCTCAACGGCTACCTGCTGATCAACTTGCACATCTGCGGATACCTGCTCTATACAAGGTTCCAGGGGCGGACCCCCAACCCACGGTTTTACCTGCCGATTGTGTTCCTCTCGGTGTTCTGGGCGATCTCGATCCATACCGTCACGGCCTTCCTCTACAGCGGGCTGGGCGGCCGGCCGTTCTGGAACAGCGCATTGCTTGCGCCGCGTTTCCTCGCCTCCGCCTTTGTGGCGGGGCCGTCGTTCATCATCGTCACGATGTACCTGCTGCGCCGGCTGACCGACCTGCCCATCAGCACCCAGGCCATCAAGACCCTGGTCCAGGTTGTCCGCGTCACGATCCTCATCAACCTGCTTATGGTCGTCTCTGAACTCTTCACCGAGTTCTACACCGGCGGGTCGCACATCGCCTCGGCCCGGTACCTGTTCTTCGGGCTCCACGGCAAGAGCGGGCTGGTCCCCTGGATATGGACCGCGATCGGGCTCAATGTCGTCGCGGCCGTCATGTTCCTGCACCCGCGCATTATGGCCCACTCGCACCTGGTCAAGCTGGCCTGCGTGTTTGCGTTCATCGGTGTGTGGATCGAAAAAGGCATGGGGCTCATCATCCCCGGCTTCATCCCGTCTACGCTGCACGAGATCGTCGAGTACGCGCCGACGCTGGTGGAGTGGAAGGTCACCGCTGGCATCTGGGCGTTTGGCATCCTTGTGTTCACCGCGATGCTCAAGGCCGCGATCCCGATCCTCAAGGGACGAGTCGCCGAGGTTCACCTGCCGATCACCACGATGCATCCGCCCGCCGACTCCACCGACGTATCGGCCGAGCCAGCCGGCTAAACGACTCACTTCTAAGGAGACCGAGTCATGACCGCCCGCCTCAGCGTTCTCGCCGCCCTCACCCTCACCAGCGCTGCGCCTCTCGCGCTGGCGCAGGGCCAAGAAGCCCCCGCGTCCGAGCGCCCCGGCTTTAGCCTTGGTAACCGACACGTCGAGGACTGGTCGAGCTTCGACCCCGCCGCCGAAGATGCCGGCTGCCTCTACGACACGCTCGACGACTTCAAGCACATCGACATGGCCGGCGACGGCAATGTCTGGCTCAGCGTCGGCGGCTCGGCCCGGCTGCGCTACGAACACTTCGAGAACTTCGGCTTTGGGCCCGCCAACGACGACGGGTTTCTCCTCACCCGCGTCCGCCTCCACGGCGACCTGCACGTCGGTGAGAACTTCCGCGTCTTCGTTGAAGGCAAGTCCGCTTTCTCCACCGACCGCAACCTGCCCGGCATGCAGCGAACCCTCGACAACGACGAGCTCGCGCTCCAGCAGGCCTTCGCCGACCTCACCCTCGACTGGGGAGAGGAAGGCAAGCTCACCCTCCGCGCCGGCCGACAGCAGCTTCTATTTGGCAAGCAGCGTCTGGTCAGCCCGCTGGTCTGGTCCAACACGATGCGCGCGTGGGACGGCGTCAGTGCGATCATCGAAACCGGTGGGTGGACCTACCACGCCTTCTGGACCCAGTTCGCTCCCGTCCGCAAGTACGATAACAATCAGAGCGACCGGCACACCCAGTTCTTCGGGCTCTATGCCTCGGGCCTGCTCTGCGGCGACTGCGGCATGAACGCAGACTTCTACTTCCTTGGGCTCGACCAGGACGACCCGACCAACACCTATAACGGCACGTCTGGTGCCGAGCGCCGCTACACCGTCGGTGGACGTCTCTTTGGCAAGATCAAGGACACCGGATGGAGCTATGACACCGAGGCGGCGTACCAGTTCGGCGATGTCGGGTCCGCCGACATCAACGCCTGGATGTTTGCCGGCGAACTCGGCTACACCTACGGAGACGACTGGAAGACCCGTGCGTTTGTCGGCTTCGACTACGCAAGCGGCGACGACTCTCCCGGTGATGGCGACGTCGAGACGTTCAACCAGCTCTTCCCGCTGGGCCACGCCTACCTGGGCTACATCGACGTGGTGGGCCGGCAGAACGTCGTGGACCTGAGCATCGGCGCGAGTATGCAGCCGATGGACAAGCTGACCGTCCGCGCGGCGCTGCACGTCTTCTGGCGGGCCAGCGACGCCGACGCGCTCTACAACGCCGGCGGCGGCGTGGTGCGTGGCGGCGGGCTTGCGGGCAGCCGCTACGTCGGCACCGAGCTCGACCTGACCGCGAAGTACAAGCTCGACGACAACACGACCCTGCTCGTGGGCTACAGCCATTTCTTCGCCGGCGACTTCATCGAAGACGCCACGCCCGCGGCCGACGACGACATCGACTACTTCTACGCACAGGTGCAGTGGGTCTTCTAAGACAAGGACTCAACGAGCTATGCGAATACCAGCCCTCCCTCGCGCTACGGGGGAGGGCTGTTTTTTACATCGCGCAGTCAAAGGCCGCTATTGCACCGGGTAGATCACCGGGTGGGTGAGTCCTTGACTGGGGTGCATGTACTCGATCGTGTGGACCTGCGTCCCCAGCCCGACGAACCAGAGGTTCTCCGGCTCGCTGAGCAGGTTCATCGCGTACTGCCGGGCGGCGCGTTCGAGTTGCTGCCAGACCGGCTCGGCCAGTGACGGGTCCTCGAGAATCGCCATGCTCCCCGTCAAGGTCACGACTTCATCGTCATGCGCATCGGAGAACAGCCAGCACACGTGCGGGTTGGCCGCGAGGTGTTCGAGCTTGCGGCTGCCCCGCGCGGTGACCGACATCAGCCGCCCCAGCCCGTCCTCCATTGGCACGCCCGCCATCCACCGCGTGTGCGGCATCCCGTGTGTATCCACGGTCGACATGGCACCCACCACGCGGCTGCGGATCAATCGATCGGCGGCCCGAAGGACTTCATCAAACGTCAGTTCTGGCTTTGTCATCGCGGGGCTCCTTCCGGGCGGGGTGGGGCGCCAAGGGATGTCACAAGATATTCTAGTCTTTTTATCTTGACGATCCAGGGCAAAATCGCTAATCTCATCACATCCCCTGCGGGCCAGAACATAGGCCCTTCGTTTGCGTAGAAAACTGCTCATGCTGTACTCCACGACTTGCTCCTACGCGATCCGTGCCCTGTGTCGGCTGACGATCATTAATCCTGTCGGCTATGTCCGTATCCAAGAGGTCTGCGAAGGCAGCGAGCTGCCAGCCTACTTCGTGGCAAAAATCTTCCGCGACCTGGTCCGTGCCGGGCTACTGACCAGCGCGAAGGGGCGGGGGGGCGGATACGCCCTGGCTCGGCCGGCGAAGGAGATCCGGCTGTACGACATCGTCGACGCGATCGACGGGGTCGGCAACTATCAGCAATGTGTCGTCGGCTTGAACGAGTGCAACGACAAGCAGCCCTGCCCGCAGCACGAGAACTTCAAAGCCATCCGCCAGCGCATCCTCAGCTACCTCCACGCGACAACCTTGGCCGACATGAGTAAGGCGCTGAACAAGAAGCTCGATATTCTGGGCTTGACCCTGCCGCTGACCGCGTGCGCCGTTTCGGCCCAGCCCAAGCGCGGCGGCGATTGAGCGGGGATCGCGGCACGGCCTATCCGCTATGACGCGCGGTTACGACAGGCCCGGGCTAGCGGGGGCTTATCAATAGCTAGAATCCCGGCCGCCGGGATACTTGGGGTCGGGGAGCTACGCCTTGCACGCGGACTGGAGGAAGGCCCCGGGGCGGCGCACACCCGGCGCTTCCACCGTCACCGCATAACGCATGCAAGGCCGACACCGCGATGCTCCAAGCCATGGTCGCCTTCGCGTCAGGCATGCACTCTTTTATCTATAAAGAAGGCCGCGTCTACTTCCCGGCATTGACAAGTGTGAAACCGATCGAGTCGATGTGGCCTGCAACATCTGATCGCCCGTTGGTATGGGCTTGCGGCTCTGGCCCGACTGCATTGCCCTGTACGCCACCTTCGCGCGACATCCTCCTTCGGGCAGGGTGCCACCGGCTCCAGGGGTTTGCATGTGATGGGGCTTTCTGGCAAGCCGGAAAACTCAGAAAAAGAGGGGCTTGGGGTTGACACGACCCCGCGATGCATTACACTTGTATACATGACGAATGCAAGCTTAGCCGACCAAGCGTACACCCACCTCTTCGAGGGCCTGTTTTCGGGCCGTTTGTCTGCGGGGGATCAAATCTCCGAAGTAACGCTATCGAAAGAACTTAAGATTAGTCGGACGCCCGTGCGAGAGGCGATTCGTCGGCTCCAGGCGGAGGGGCTGGTCAGCCAGATTCCGAAGGTCGGTACTTTTGTGCGGACGCCGACACGGCGCGAGTTGGTCGATCTTTACGAAGAACGAGAGGCCCTGGAAAGCCATCTGGCCCGGCGGCTGGCGAGCGAAGCGAACGCGAAGGCCGCCGAAGAGTTGTTTCAGATTTGCGAGCTGATGTCGTCTGCCGTGGGCGAAGCAGAGCCCGAGGGGGGCGTCACCCCGGGGGGGTCCTTAGGCAAGCGGATCCGCGAGATCGACCTGTCGTTCCACGACACGCTTGCCCGTGCCGCAGGCAACCAGCTGATCTACCGCAGCTTGTTTGATGGCCGGGTGATGAGCCGGGTCTTTGTCGGGCGGCGTCGAGTCGAGAGCTTCATCCCGATTGAGGAGCACCGCAAGGCGGTGCGCGAACACCGTGCGATCGCCGAGGCGATCCAGCGCGGAGACGCGGACGCTGCCTACCAGGCGATGTCGGATCACGTCAGCCTGGCCTGCGAGCGTTCGCTTTCACTTCTGGATAGCCGGCAAGCGATCCCGAAGGATGCCCGTCTGCATAGCCCCAGCCAGTCTGGAGACACGCCCCCCCTCCCTGACTCCGCCAGCGGAGCGGGTGGAGATAACTGACCTACTCACGCTGCCAGGCAGAGCGCCTACTGCGCGTGGCTTTTTCTCACTTCCATATTGGAGGAATCAAGATGAACGGTTTGAAAGTTTCGATGCTGATCGGTGCAGCGGGCCTCGGGCTTGCCTATGCCGGCACCGGGCAAGCGGCACTGGTCGGCTCGAACCTCGGGTTCGAGACTACCGGCCAGGCGCCGGCCCCGTGGCAGCGCACCGGCGATACCGGCACGAACCCGATGGAAGACGAAGACTTCCGCACCGCCCCGGACCCGGACAACTGGTTCCCCGACAGCGGTGCTGGCACCAACGTCCAGCTCCTCGAGGCCGACGACGCCAACGAGAGCGGCACCTACGGCCAGCAGCTCACGGGCACCGCCCAAGCGGGTACCTATACCTGGTCGCTTGCCGATGTCGGTGTTACCAACTTCGCCGACAACAATGGCGCGATCATGACCTACGGCTTCTCGCTGGACGGGACCACGTTTATCGTGGGTAGCTCGCAGACGCTGGTCGAAGGCGTCGATATCTTCTCGCCGGACAACAATACGACGGGCCAGTTCAATGGCTCGGTGCAATACATCGCCGATGGCACCGAGGCGCAGCTCTGGCTGCTGTTCTCGCGTGATGCGGGCCACACCGGCCGCAGCACCGTGAGCGTCGGCAGCACCACCTTGGATTTCGCCCCCGTCCCCGAGCCCGGCTCGCTGGCGTTGCTGGGCCTGGGGGGCCTGATGATCGCCCGTCGTCGTCGCGGCTAAGCCAAACGCCTGCCGAATCAGTTCGATCACTTGGGTGTTGCCTGTCTACCGACGGGTGACATCTTTCGGCGGCTGCACCTTGGGTTGAGTTTGGGACCCGCTCCTGCTCCCGGAAGTGCCGGCCTCGGCTGGGGCCGCCGCTTTCTCTCGATATTCCTCTCTGGGCACCCGATGTAGGGCCCGTCCCCAACGTACTCTTGCTGGAGTCTAGCCATGAAGCTCTCCCTCGCTCGTCTCGGCTTCACGCTCATCAAGTTGCTTGTCGTAATCTCGATTATCGCGCTGCTTATCGCCATCCTGCTCCCCGCGCTGGGCGCAGCGCGGGCGGCCGGCAAGCAGACCCAGTGCCTGAACAACATGAAGCAGGCGGGGACCGCCGCCAACGCCTACACGATCGACTGGAAAGACGATCTGCCCCCCAAGACTGTCACCAATGGAGACACAAACGCCACAGGTGCGACGACGTTTGCCTGGATGGGAACGGCGGGGAACTCAGGCGGATACGTCAACTTCGGCGCACGGTGGCGTCACCTCAACGAGTACTTCTTCCTCGCTAAAGCGCCGGAAGACGATATCGCGGTCGCGATGGCCTTGTGCCCGACCGACAGCGCCTACGGCGGTGACACGCTCTACGCCCGTGTTGGTACTTCATACAACCAGGTCAACCACGGCGGCATCCTTGATACCACCTCCCTGGATGACCCCTCCGGCAGCCGCAAGCTGTCCGCGATAACTCACACGACCCAGATGGTCTTGGGCGGCGAACACGGCGGGATCGCGAGTGCGTGGGGCGAGATTACAAGTCCGGCGTTTACCTCCGAGGCCGACCGATCCTGGCACCAACGGGAAAACAGCTACAACATGACCTTCGTCGATGGGCACGCCGAGTTGATCACCGTGCCCTACCCCGAGTTCAACGGGGACCGAACACTCTGGGGCGAGGAGGGTAACTGGCAGTTCACAGACGAGGATGAGCCCGTTACCCCCTGACCCGGGACGCCACGACGGTTTGATATACACCCACCCCCGCAGGAATCTACCACGTATGAAGACCCACGATCCGTTTAGCCGTCACTCGCATGCCTGTGTCGCCATCTCGAGTTGGCTTGTCTTGGCCTTCGTCTTTGTGGGGTGTGCGTCGGCCGATCAGGTCGTCCTGGTGGGAGATGGTATCACCGACGAAATCCTGGCCACCGGCGGACGGTGGGAAACGCAAAGCCAACACCTCGTCGGCGCCGGGACCGGCACGTTCCTCAGCCCCGGGCTGACCGTGGGCGAGGGCGACTGCACCATCGCGGTCCGCCTGTCGATCGATGAGCTCAACGGCAGCGCGGCATCCTTCGTCATCGACGGCAGCAGCCACTTCGGGTTCGACGGCCGGTCGGGCGAGATGTTTGTCGAGGGGCCCATCTTCGGCGGCGGTGTGCGTGGGCTGGGTCAATCATCGGACCATATCACTGCGGGGGAGTTGTTTGAACTTGTGGTTCAGCGGCGCGGCGACTCGTTACGCATCATGATCAACGGCGAAGTTGTTTACGAACAGAAAGACGACCGCGCCGCGATGGGTCGTATCGCCCTGCGCCCCCACCGCGCGACGATGCGCATCGCCGACTGGCGGGTGCGGGGCGACCTGGTCGAGGTCTTTCAGCCCGGTTTGACCGAAGTGTTTGTCCGTGGCGAGGGCGGGTACCACACCTTTCGCATCCCCGCGATCATCCGGGCGGCGAACGGCGACCTGCTCGCCTTTGCCGAGGGCCGGGTCAATCACGCCGGAGACTCGGGCGACATCGACACGGTGATGAAACGCTCGTCCGACGGCGGCGCGACCTGGGGCGATCTTCAACTTGTCGCCGACTTCGGCACCGGCTGCATCGGGAACGCTGCGCCAGTCGTTGATGCAGAAAGCGGCGACATCGTCATCCTCGCCGTGCTCCAGCCCGACGGCTCGCACGAGGGGGACATCCGCAGCGACCGCGGTGGCTACCGTGACCCGTGTATGCTGCGATCGGCCGACCATGGCCAGACCTGGAGCGAGCCGACGTCGCTGTTTGAGTCATGCGACCGCGAAGACTGGCGCTGGTACGCGACGGGCCCGTGCCACGGCATCCAGCTACAGCACGGGGAATACGCCGGGCGGATGGTTGTCCCCGCGAACTTTTCCGTGGTGGGTAGCGGGGGCAATGATCGCCTCGGGGCACACGCGCTTCTCAGCGATGATGTCGGTTTGACCTGGCGGATCGGTGCGGTCGACGACTCCCACGTCGGCAACAACGAGTTGAACCCGAATGAATCGACAGTCGTCGAGTTGGCGGACGGCCGCCTGTTGTTTAGCGCTCGCGACCACGGCGGGACGAGCCGGGCTACCCGGTTGGCTACGTACAGCAACGACGGCGGGGAGACCTATGCTGGGCCTTACGAAGCGGAAGAAGACTTGGTTGGCCCGGTATGCCAGGCCGCGCTGCTCGGGGTCGATACCGATGCGGGGCGGGTGATCGTTTACAGCGGGCCGGGTGTATGGGACGGCCGGCAGCGGATGCAACTGCGCTACTCCACCAACGCAGGCGAGACCTGGATCGGTGGCCCGGTACTGCATCCGGGCAGCGCCGCGTACAGCGACCTCGTCGAGCTCGACAATGGCATGATTGGGTGCTTGTTCGAAGCAGACGGCTACTCGAGAATCGTCTTTTCGTCGGTTTCGCTGCAGACACTGCTGGGGAGTGAAGGCGGGTAGCGGCGAGCATGTTCGCAGGTGTTACCCCGTACCGTATGTCTGCACTGGGCACCGCAGGTGTGAAGACGCAAAGTCGATGAGACGTTCGGTCGGCGCACAGACAATGTCTCCTCTCGAGTGATCGGCAGCGTCCGGTCAGGCAGTCAGATGCGCGTCAGATCAACCGAATCGGCCGCAGATGTAATCTTCGGTCTGCTTGTCCTTGGGCTGGTGGAAGATTTGTTCGGTTCGGCCGTGCTCGATGAGTTTGCCTTGATACATGAAAGCGGTTTCATCGGAGACGCGGGCGGCCTGGTGCATGTTATGGGTGACCATGAGGATGGTGTATCGGCCGCGCAGGTCGTCGATCAGTTCCTCAATCCGTGCGGTCGACTTGGGGTCGAGCGCGGAGCACGGCTCGTCCATCAAGATCACCGAGGGCTCGAGCGCCATGGTGCGGGCGATGCACAGGCGCTGCTGCTGGCCACCGGACAACCCGAGGGCGGATTCTTTCAGGCGGTCTTTAACCTCGTCCCAGAGGCTTGCGCGGGTCAAGGAGCGTTCGACGATTTCGTTGATCTGTGATTTGGTGAGTTTGTAGTGCAGGCGTGGCCCAAAGGCGACGTTCTCGAAGATCGACTTGGGGAAGGGGTTGGGCTTCTGGAAGACCATGCCGACCTTGAGGCGCAGCTCGACAAGGTCGACCTTGGGGCCGATGATCTCCTGCCCGTCGATGGTGATCTGCCCCTCGCCGCGTGCCGAGGGCACCTCGTCGTTCATGCGGTTGATCCACCGCAGGAGCGTGGACTTGCCGCAGCCGCTGGGCCCGATGAGCGCGGTGACCTGGTTCTCGGCGATATCCATGTTCTGGTCGAAGATCGCCTGGGTCGATCCGTAGTAGCCGTTGAAGTTACGGATGCGGATCATCGGCTTGGTCACGACGGCCTCGGGGGTCAGCGGCGGGCGCTGCACGCCCTGGGGCGATTCATCGGAGGGAGTCATGCCGAGCCCTCGGTCGTTGGAGGTAGTCATGTCTAGTCCTCGGTCGTTAGAAATTAGAGACATCGGGGTGGCTCCTTGGCAGGGAAATCACGGCAGGCGATCAGCCCGCCTGTTGTGTGCGTTGGCGGATGTAAACTGCAATCGCATTGAAAAACAGTAAAACGAAAAGCAAGACGATAATGCCCGAGGCCGCCAGGTTCTGGAACGCGGCGCCGTCGTCGGACTTACCCGTCCAGAAGTAAATCTGGATCGGCATCGCCGAGAAGCTGTCCATCGGGTTCTTCGGGACAAAGGGCAGATAGGCCACCGCCCCGACGATCAGCAGCGGTGCGGCCTCGCCGATCGCACGGCTGATCGCAAGGATCGTCCCCGTACAGATCCCCGGGACCGCCGAGGGTAGGACCGTCGTGCTGACCACCTGCCAGCGGGTCGCCCCCATCGCAAGCGACGCCTGCCGCAGCGAATCAGGCACCGCACGCAGCGCCTCCTGCGAAGCAACAATAATGATCGGCAGGATCACCAGCATCAGCGTCAGGCCCCCGGCCATCACGCCACGTCCCAACGGCAGTGCCAAATAGTACCACGCCTTCTTGTCCCGCCGAACCGGCTCCGCCCCCACCATCATCACGCCGGGCATGCGTGCCGCATACTCCGCATCGATCAACGCGGAGCGGACCTTACTGCGGGCAAGCGACAACTCGCGCCGCTCTAAACCATCAAGCGCAAGTACCAAGGGGATAAGATCGGAACGCATACTCTCCAGGTCGCATTGCCACTCCCCCGTTGCAAGCAACGCATCGACGAACTCTGCGGCCTGCTCTTCGCTTGTAATGCTTACGGGGTCGCGCCCGCGTTCGCCGCGAACCGCTCGAATTTGATCGCGAAACTCTTGCTTGAAAGCTCCAAGCTCTTCTTCGATCGCATCACGCTGCGGTTCAACATCTTCGGCGGTCATGAATGCCAGCTCAGCGGCTTCACTCCCCCCCCTCTCGGTGAAGTAGGTCATATCCGCGGTCGCCAAGGTAGGCGGCGCGTCTTTGCTGGAGACAGGGATGTAGTACGGCACGCGGTCCTCGGCGGTGTATTCGTCGTACCAGGACTGGCCGATGGCGTACTTCCCCGCATTCAGGTCGCCAAAGAACCCGCCCATCATCACGAACACCGCGACCCCGAGGATGCCGTAGACAATCGAGGGGACGCCGGCAAGGTTTCGGATATTGACTTCGATGATGCCGTGGAGTCGCGCGAGGATGGGCTGCCTTGGGCGGAACTCTTCGATGAGTACCGCCGTGCCGACCCCCAGCGGGATCGCGGTGAGGGCACAGATCAGGCACAGCAGGACCGTGCTGACCAGCCCGCTGAAGATCCCCGCCTTTAGCGCGTCTGAAGATTCCGGCGAAGTGATGAACTTCCAGCTAAGTGTCCCCACCCCTTGGAAAACGACAGACAGCAGCAGGACGCTGAGGATGCCGACGGCCAGGCCGATGCAGCCCAGGCATAGCCAGACAAACGCGCGGTTCACAAGCATCCGCCGGTCCACGCGCCTTGCGGGGTAGGAGTGAACGAGGGGACTCGATTCCTGAGTCGGGTTGTCGGGGGTTGGCTCGGTCATGAGGACTTCGGGTCTCTGCGGGTGTCGGTCGGCGGGTCTGTTGCGGAACCGGTGGCGGCCTTACTGGTACTTCTGGCGGAATCGTTTCTGGATCATGTTGCCAAGGATGGTCATCCCCAGCGTGATAAGGAAGAGCGTCGCAGCAACCGCGTAGGTCGAGTAGTACTCGATCGAATCACGCTGCACGTCCCCCGTGTAGATGTCAACAATGAACTTGGTCATGGGCAGGACCGGCTCAGACAGCGAGAAGGTCGACTGGAGGTTCGCCCAAAGCCCGCCGTTGCCCGTCATCGCGACGGGCTTCCCGCCGGCGGCGAGGGCGACGATCATCGTCTCACCCACCGCGCGGGCGATCGCCAGGAGCAACGCCGCCATCACCCCCGAAAGGGCCGCAGGCAGCACCACCTTGATTGAAGTTTCGAACTTGCTCGCCCCCAGGCCCAACGACCCCTCTCGCAGCGCACGGGGGACCGCACGCAACGCATCTTCTGACAGCGAGATAATGATGGGCAGGCACATCACCCCAACGGCAAGGCCCGCCCCCAAGGCGTTGTATGTCCCGAAATCAAGCCAACCCAGGAAACCCGCCGGCTCGGTGATCGGCTCACCCGCTGCGGTCAGTTCGGGGTTCCCATTGGCATCGTAGACTTGGACCTGGAGCCACTCCCACCGAAGCAGCACCGGCGTGATAAACGTCACCGCGAAGAAGCCGAACACCACGGTCGGGATGCCCGCAAGGACCTCAAGCACCGGCTTGATAATGGCCCGCGCACGCTTCGACGCGTACTCGCTAAGCCAGATCGCACCGATCAGGCCGACCGGGATCGCAAACGCCATCGCGACAAAAACGATCTTGAACGTGCCGATGACCAGAGGCAGGACACCAAAGTGCTTCTCACCACCCAGCAGCGGGTTCCACTGCATCCCAAACAGGAAGTCTGTCACCGTGACCACGTGGACAACATCCGGCTCGTCGGCATCGACATGCCCGGCAGGATCGAAGAAACTAATCGTCTCACTAAAAAGGATCACGACGATCCCCAGCGTGATCCCGAGCGTGATCAGCCCACAGGCGACCAGCGAGCTCATGATGATGCGTTCGCGGACCTTACGGGTCGTGACGGAGCGACGCTGTCCGGACGGCAGCATGGATTGCGTCGGGTTAGTGGTCAGGTTGGTCATGTGGGGCCTGGCGTCTAAAAACGTGCGGTCTGATGCTTGTTATGAAGGCGACACGGCCCCTTTCGGAGCCGCGTCGCAGTGAATCCTTGCGCCCAAGCCAGCCCGCATAGAGACTGGATCGAGCAGGGGGAAGGCGATTTACTCGTAGACCTCGGTCACAGGGCCTTCGACCTTGTTGCCTTCGTCGTCGAGGTACTGCGTGCCGGTGCGGCGGTTGCTGACATTGGCGCGGGCACGGTCGTAGATCACGTCGGGGAGGCGGACGTAGCCGACCTCTTCGCAAAGCTCGGGGCCTTCGTCGAGGTAGAACTCGATGAACGAAGCGACCTCGGCACGGTCCATCGCATCCGCACGGACGTAGATGAACAGCGGGCGGGCGAAGGGGTTGTAGGTGCCGTCTTCGATCGTTTCGACGGAGGGGGAGATCGCCTCGCCGGCGCCGTTGACGATCGGGACCGCCTTGAGGTGCTCCTCGTTCTCAAAGAAGTAGGCACAGCCGAAAAAGCCGATGCCGCCACGGTCACCGCTGATGCCGCGGACCAGGTCGTGGTCGTTTTCGGAAGGGGTCACATCGTCACGAATCGCGTCTTCGGCCTTGCCGACGACCACTTCCTTGAAGTAGTCGAAGGTGCCCGAGTCGGTGCCAGGAATGAAGAACTGGATCTCGATGTTTGGCCAAGAGGGGTCCACATCCTGCCAGGTGGTGACTTCGTCCTTGTTCGAGGCCAGGAAGATCATGCGGAGCTGGTCAACCGTAAGCTGGCTAACCCAGGTGTTGTTGCGGTTCACGGCGATGGTCAGGCCGTCGTATGCAACTGGGATCTCGATGAACTCGATGCCGGCTTCGGTCAGCGCGTCGAGTTCCTTCTGCTTGATCGGCCGCGAGGCGTCGGAGACAAGCGTCTCGCCCGCCGCGAACTTTTTGAAGCCGCCGCCGGTCCCCGAGAAGGAGACCTGGATATCGACGCCCTCGTTGCCGTTTTCGCGGAAGACCTCGGCGACGAGTTGGGTGATCGGGTACACGGTCGAGGAGCCGTCGATGACGATCTCGCCGGCAAGGTTCTGGCCGGCAGCGGGGAGGGTCGCCGTCACGGCGGTGGCTGCGAGCCCCAGTGCGGTCATCTTGATCTTGCTAAGCACGATAGTATCTCCGTAGTTTGTTCGGTCCCAGGCAGCATGGGCCACACGGCCCAATCCCTGCCTGACGCGAGAAGATTAAGCACGGCTTGTTAGATGGGTTTGAATGGTGGGTTAGGATTGAGTGAACAATCCCCAGCGAGGTGCCCAAGGGCTTGGATCGTATGAGTTTTTAGGTGTGTCAGGACCCGCCCCTGCGGCCTCGGCGCGGTGAGCGCCACGACCTATGGGCTAAGGGAAACCCGTAGATGGGCCTGCGGAGGGTCATACGATGCGAAAGCCGTCGCACGGCGGCGATGGGCGGCAAACTGTTTTTCTGGGGCTGGGGTTATGGCGACCCGGTACCCTCGTCGTCGCCACCCTGTGGGTCACCGACCGGGTCGTTGTTGTTGTCTTCGGGGGTCGCGTTGGCCGCCGGTTGAGGTGGGGGGGGTGTGGCGTCCTTGGGGGATGCTTGGGGAGGTGGCGGCATGACAGGTGTGCGAGGCGCAGCGGGTTCGAGGAGGGCGGTCGCGGAGCCGGCGGGGAGGAGGGCTTCGAGGGCGCGTTCGAGGGTGCGTGCGCGTTCGCGCGCGGCGTGGAGGGGTTGGTTAGCATCGAGATGCAGGCGGACGGTGATATGTGTGCCTGCGGTATCGGGCTCGATGGCGAGGCGGTCGTAGTTGTGGATGTCGCCGGCGTCACGTGCGGCGTCGAGGATGTCGCGGGCCTTGGCGCTGAGGGTGGGGTCGGCTTCATCGTCGGTTGCGGCGGGCGCGGTCGGTGTTGCGCCGATGCGTTTCCAGAGGCGCAGCCAGCTCCACACCATACCTACCGCGATGGCGGCCACGCCGGCGAGGACGTCGGGCCAGCGTACGGGGTCGCCTTCGAGCTGCGCGAGGATGAGGCCAAGCTCGGCCAACGCGAGCGCGGCGGCGGTCGCGAGGTGCTGGGGCGCGTGGCTTTGCAGGCACGTGTCGCCCAGCGATTTGCCTGCCTGCCAGCAGTAGCCCCACACGCCGACGGCGAAGAGCAGGATGATGGGCACCAGCCAGGCGGCCCAGTCCATCAGGGCGAGTTGGGCTTCGACTAAGACGGATGCGGCGGCGCGGAACAGCGTCATCCCGCCGCCGATGACGATGAGCCAGCCGACGAGCCCGAGGGTCATGGTCTGTGTACGTTGCTGGAGGTCGGGGCGGCCCGCGGTCCACATGCGGTAGAGCGCCGCGGCCGAGGATGCTGCGCCGACCGCCGCGACCCAGGCGGCGGCGTAGAGGGCGAGGGACGCGGTCATCGACGCGAGGCCCCAGCACGCGAGGAGGACGAGCGTCGCGCCCCCGGCGGTGACCTGGGCGGCGCGTTGGGAGGCGGGCTTCACTTCGAGGGAGTGTGCAGTATCCATAGGTCTACTGTACGCGAGGGTCGCGCGGCGAGGCAACGCATTCGTGAGAAGCCACCGATTAGTTGGTATGACGCTGGCCAACTCATACGCCAGCGCAAAAAGAAGAACCGCTGGCGTGGCGCGTCAGCGGTTCTCGGCGGTCCGGCGTCCGAAGACGCCGAGCGGTTTCAGGTTATAGGTGATGTGCCGCGTCATGCGAACGGGCGTGTTACGTCACCGCTTCATAGTCTAACGCATGACCCGTTAGTTTTTCAAAGGCCTCGTCATACTTTTTTTGTGTATTGGTCAACACGTCGCTTGGCAGTGTCGGCCCGGGCGCGGTTTTGTCCCACGCGCCGTCGGCGACGAGTGACTCTAAGTAGTTGCGCACGTATTGCTTGTCGTAGCTGTCCTGGTCGCGCCCGGCTTCGTAGGATTCCGCCGGCCAGAAGCGCGAGCTGTCGGGGGTGAGGACTTCGTCGATCAAGATCGGTGTTGCGGCGTCACCTTCCAGCGGCAGGCCGAACTCAAACTTCGTGTCGGCCAGCACGATGCCGCGCGTCGCCGCGTAGTCGTGGGCCAGCGCGTAGATGCGCAGTGTCAGGTCGCGCAGCGTCGTCATCAGCGGCTCGCCGGCGATCGCGCAGGCCTGCTCGAACGAGATGTTTTCGTCGTGTTCGCCCTGCTCGGCTTTCGTCGCGGGGGTGAAGATCGGCTCGGGCAGTTTGGCGCACTGGGTGAGCCCGGCCGGGAGTTTGACGCCGCAAACGGTCTGGGATTGTTGGTACTCCTTCCACCCCGAGCCCGCGAGGTAGCCGCGCGCGACGCACTCGATCGGGACGACGTTCGTCCGTCGGCCGATCATCACCCGGCCCCGGAGCAGGGCCTCATCTTCGTCTGCGAGGCCCGAGATACTGGCGGGGTCGGTGGACAGGACATGGGTCGTTACGGCATCCCCCAACTCGCGGATGATCATGTCGAACCAGAAGTTGCTGAGCTGCGTGAGTACGACGCCTTTGCCCGGCACAGCGTCGGGCATGACCACGTCGAACGCGCTGATGCGGTCGGAGGCGACCAGCAGGATCGCGTCTTGGCCATCCTTGAGCGTGCAATCGTAGACGTCGCGCACCTTGCCCTCGCGTTTGTGGGGCAGGGGCAGGTCCGTTCGCATGACGGTTGAAGTAAGATGCATCGCGGTATTGAACCACGAAGCACCCGGAAGCACAACGCCCCCTGTAACACCAGGTACACAGCGGCAGAGTGTCAATAGCCATCGCTTCCAATCAAGCCGTACCCGAGCAAGGCGAAGGTGCGGATCAAAACCCCGAAGACCCCCGCCCATGCTCACTGGCCAAGAACTCCTCGCCATCGACGCCGGAACCCAAGGCGTCTCCCTCATCCTCTGGTGCCCGCGGTCGCGCACGCTCCACGGCGTGGGCGAGCAGGCCTATGAACACGACTACACACCGGGTCTGCCCGACGGTCACCTTGAACACCTGGCCCACTACTGGTCCGACGCGATCAAGCTCGCCATGACCAAACTCCGCGACGATGTGCGGCAGCGCATCGGCAGCGAGATCGAACGCGTCGCGGCCATCGGCGTTACCGCGCATATGCACTGCATGGTTCGCAAGAACGCCGACGGCAACAAGCCCTTTGGCTGCGACCTCTGGAACGACCCGCGCGGTGTCCCGCAGTCCCGGCAACTCACCGAGCTCCTGGGCGAACACATGCCTGCCCGCTGGACCGGCTGCCACGTGCTCGCCCGCATGCAAGACGATCCCGACGCGTGGAGCAAAGCCGCCGGCGTCACTGTCACCTCCGGCTCGATTGTCCACGACCTCACCGGCGAGTGGGTGCTGGGCCCCGGCGACGCCTCGGGCATGTTCGGCAAGCTCGGGCCCGACGGCCAGTTCGACCGCGACAAGCTCCGCAAGATCGACGCGCTCACCGGCAACGCCTTCACGCCGCTGGAAAAACTTGTCCCCCGCATCCTCCCCGCCGGCGAAGTCGCGGGCACGCTCAACGATGCCGGCAGCGCGCTGCTCGGTGGGCTCCCCGTCGGGACCCCCGTCGCGCCGCCCGAGGGCGACCAGCAGTCCGTCCTCGTCGTCGCCGCGGCGGGCGAGATGGAGCTTGCGCTCTCGGCCGGGACATCCTTCACCGGCAACCTGCCCGCATCCGCCGACTACACCGCCCGCGACGAATCCGTCAACGTCCTCGCCACGCCCGACGGGCTTACCATGTTTATGGTCTGCGTCCGCAACGGCACCGTCGGCTTCGCGCAGTATGTCGCGGGACTCGCGGAGCTATCGGGCAAGTCGTTCGGCGAGGTGGCAGACGATCTCACGGACAAAGCCAAGCAGGTCGATCCGCGTGATGAAACGACCGGGGGTTCCGGGGGCGGGGCGATGCTCTGGCCTTTCTTCCAGGGCGAGAATGTTGCCAAACTGCCAGACGCCCGTGCCGCGCTCGAAGGCGCATCGATCGATCTTCTATCTAACCCCGGCGTGATGGCCCGCCTGCTGCTCGAAGCGCCGGCTCTCACCCTCCGTTACGGCCTCGAACAGCTCCGCCCACACACCGGCCCGATCAAGAAAGTCCTCCTCACCGGCGGAGCCCTCAAATCCAAAGACGGCTACGCGCCACAGCTCTACGCCGACCTGCTCGGTGCCGCTGTCAGCGCCCGCGCCGGCGACGAGGAAGGCACCGCCAAGGGCGCCGCCATCCTCGCCGGTTATATGGTCGAGCGACAAGCCGGCAACACGACCCAAACCCTCGCCAACTACGCCAAATCTCAGGCCCCTGGTGGCGAACAGACCTGGCAGCCCGACCCGGCCCTGCGTGATCTTTATGACCAGCGGTACGAACGCTTTGCAAGCCGCGTCGAGGCGTGGTAGGGGTGAGCCGAGCGGGATACGCTTAGAGAAGCAAGCGAAAACTTCCTCCATGCGGCCAACCTCCGGCGAGCGATCGGTACGGCCCTAACCGCCCTCTGTTTGGCCAGCTCGATGACCCAGTTGTCGGTGTCGGAGTACGCGCCACGACAACCAGGTTCCGGCGTTAATCGCCACGTCGCAGAGCAGGGGCGGGGCCGGTCGGTCACTGCACCACTTCTTGGGTGCTGACGATCGGGCCGTTGCGGATGAGCAGGATGAGGATGAACAGGGCGTAGAGCCCGAAGAGCAGCAAGGTCCCCCAGCCCAGAAACAGGCCGGCGGTGGCGAGGCCGCGGCCTTCGAGGACGCCGCGGGATCGGCGGATGCGTTTGCGGGCGCTGTTGCCGTTGACGATGCCGAAGATGCCAAACGCGCATCCGACCACCGCGACAATGGCAAAACCCAAGAGCAGACCCACGGCAGATTGCAGGACGACCGCTAAGACGACCGCGAGGATAATACCGATCACGGGCGTGATGATCGAGAAGGCAAGGGCGATGATGCCCCAGACCATTGAGGCGGTGGCGCCCGGGGCCTTGCCACTGTGCTCGCCGTGCTCGCGGCGGGTGAGGTAGCTGCCGTGGGCGCGGGCGTGTTCCTGGATTTCGTCGGCGTGATCGTGGATCGACGAGTCGGCCGCGCTCGCCAGCGCGGCGAGCGGGTCGTCGGACGAGGCGGGTTTGTCGTGCTTGATCGCACGCACCCCCGCCGCCGAGCCCATCGCTGGTGGGGCGTCGACTTCTTCGAGGTGGACCTCGTCGACGGCCTCGGGGCGGACGACGAAGACCTCGCCGCAGGACTTACACTTGGCGCGTTTGCCCAGGGCCCGGTCGGAGACGCGGAAGTGTTTGCCGCAGTGTGAACATTCCGTATTCAAGCCGGGCTCCATCGTTGGCGCGATTCGAGAATCCCGCATGATAAGCCGCTTCGCGGGTGCGGACAACGCGTGGACCGCTGCTGTACCCGTGGCCTTGCGACTCCGCGTCGGCGTGGGGTGTCACGCACGGGTTATGCCGTCCGCCGCTCCAGCAGCGCCAAAAGCTCGAGGTTCCCACCCTTGCCCCCGGCGACAGGGCTGTCGATGACGCCCGCTACACGCAGGCCCAGCGCCGGGTCCGTTTCGATGGCCGACAAGACCTCGGCCGCGACGGCGCGGGCCTGGTCCTCGGGCATCGGTGGGCGTTTCTTTTCGCCCTTGCGTCGGCCCCCGGTCTCGCTTGGGCGTTCGTAATGCGGCTTGACTAGCGTGATAACCCGGCCCGTTGGGTTGTCCGCTGCATCTCCCAGCCAGCGCAGCGCGGCGGGCAGTGCCTTGTCTTGCCGTGTCCAGCCCAGGTCGATCACGACCAGGTCGACCCCGCGCTCGACCACTTCCGGGGGTGGATCGGTGTGCAGGGCATTGCTTCGTTCCATGACGGCGACACGGTCGTCCTGTCGCACGGGCCAGGCGAGTTCGCCGTAGGCCGTATCGACGGCGTAGACCTTGGCCGCGCCGTGGTGGAGGAGGCAGGACGTGAACCCGCCGGTGGAGCAGCCCAGGTCGGCGCAAACGAGGCCACCGACATCGAGCGCAAAAGCTCGGAGCGCGGCTTCGAGCTTGAGCCCGCCGCGCGAGGCGTAGGGGTGGCCGTCAACAGTATGGGGCGGGTCGGTAGGGAGCATGTCAGTTGCGCGGTGTGTTCAGGGTTCGCGGCCGACGGCGATCGCGGAGACGATGCCGGTGGAGATGTAGATCATGCTGAACGCGAGGGTGATGACGCCGAGGATGCCGGCTTCGAGGCCATGAACCCCGACCCCGCCGTCTCCGCCGGTGAGCAGGTTGATACCGGAGTAGACCCCGATCGCGCCGCCGATGAAGATGATTACGTTCGCGCCCAACCCTAATGTATTGAAGCAGCCGCTGTCGGAATCGATCCCGCCCCAGAGGGCGTAGATGTTGTAGCCTCCGGCAAACAAGGCGGCGAGTGTCCCGCAGATGTTGCCCGACAGCAAGACCAGAAGCCCGACCATGAGCAGCAGCCCGTTGAGGATGTAGGCGATGATGCGGAGTGCCATGTCGTGCCCCCTTTTGAGTCGTGTGGTGTGGGTGGGTAGTTTACACGCTGGGTCGGGTGTAATCAGGCGGCAGGCACAGCGTTTATGCTATGGGTCCGAACCCGTCTTTCACCAACATTCCTGGAACCCCTCGATGCCCGACGCCAAGCTCCAGCAGGACCGTGAACTTCTCGCCGCCGCCGAGTCGAAGGGGGCGGTGGCGAAGTTTGCGGCGTACTTCAAGCTCTCGGGCCCGGGCTGGCTACAGTCGGCGATCACGCTGGGGGGCGGGTCGCTGGCGGGATCGCTCTATATCGGCGTCATCGGCGGGTACAAGATGCTCTGGCTTCAGCCGGTGATGATGATCCTGGGGATCGTCATGCTCAGCGCGATCGCCTACGTCACGCTATCGACGGGTGAGAAGCCGTTCCGCTCGATCAACAAGCACATCAACCCGGTACTGGGGTGGGGCTGGCTGTTTGCGGCAATGATCGCGAACCTGGTGTGGGCGATGCCGCAGTTCTCACTGGGCACCGCCGCGATGCGGCAGAATCTGGGGCTGCCGCTCAACGACTGGGGCTGTGTCGGCGTCCTCTTTGTCATCGCCGCCGTCGTGATCTGGTTTTACGACGCAGGCGGGTGGGGCATCAAGCTGTTTGAGATCGTGCTCAAGGTCCTGGTCGCGCTAATTGTGCTGGCATTCTTTGGGGTGGTGGTCGCGCTAACGTTCAAGGGATCGCTGCCTTGGGGCGAGGTGCTGCTCGGTTTTGTGCCGGACTTTTCCCTGCTGTCGCAGCCGGCGGAGAACCTGCGGCCGTTCATCGCCGCGTCGTCGGACCCGGCGTACTGGGAGAACAAGATCGTAGGTATTCAGCGCAACACGATGATCGCCGCCGCCGCGACGGCCGTGGGTATCAACATGACGTTCCTATTGCCGTACTCAATGCTCCGCAAGGGCTGGGACAAGACGTTCCGCGGGCTAGCGACGTTCGATCTATCGACTGGGCTGTTTATCCCATTCGTTTTAGCGACGAGCTGCGTGGTGATTGCTGCGGCATCGCAGTTTCACGCGACCTACGACAAGGGCTTGGTGGGCGAGGCGGAGCCGACGGCTGTGACGGCGAAGCTGCAGAAGGGGTACGACGGGAATATGGAGGCGTTCCTCAGTACGCCTCAACGGCACGTGATTGGCGAGATCGAGGGGGATGATGTCGTCAAAGGCGAATCCGATCGATCACCTGAGTCCATCAACGCCGCCGACCGCCAACTCGCGGCGATGACGATCAAGTCCGATGCTGGTGCACTCGCATTGTCGCTTGAAAACGTCACCGGTTCTAAGGCCGTCGCGCAGTACGTTTTTGGTCTAGGTGTCGTAGGTATGGCGATCTCCACCATTATCATCCTCATGCTCATCAATGGCTTTACATTCACTGAGGCGCTGGGCGTGCCGACCTCCGGCGTTATGCACCGCGTGGGGTCGTACCTGCCGGCCGTCACGGGCGCGCTGGGCTTCATGTTCATCTGGGGCCCGATCCCCGAGTCGCGGTTCTGGCTCGCGATCCCGACCAGCCGGATCGGCATGATGCTCTTACCGGTTGCGTACATCACTTTTTCCCTCATGATGAACAACCGTAAGCTGATGGGCGACAACCTGATGGTTGGCGGCAAGCGCATCGCCGCCAACGCCGTCATGCTCCTCGCCATCGCTGTCGCGACATATGGTTGTGGGCTGTCGATCTGGATGAGCACCATGAAGATCCCCGGCACGGAGATGTCTGTCCGCCCGTTCTTGCTCGGACTTGCCGGCGGGTTTATCGCCTTGGCCGTGGTCGTGCAGCTTGTGCGTAAGCCCAGCGAGGCGTAGGTGTTGGTGCGGCGGTCCGAGGAGAGCGGGGCACTGTGTGCCGCCCGCTAAACGTAGGGGTTGTCAAACGTTGCCGCAGGCGTAGGCAACTCGCGCCTGATCTCTTCGACGCGGTAGCCCATGCCTGGGCCTTGGATCGTCGATAGATCGACTTGCCCGCTGCGTCGGCGGTAGAGCCCGGGGTGGACCGCCGCTTCGGGCGCGGAGGCGTCGGGGTAGAACTGCATCGCGTTGGTCTCGACGCCGCGGATCGTGCCGACATGGGCTGCGAGTTGGCAGTGGGGGATTTGCGCGAGCATCGGGTTGGTGAGGTCCTGGACCATGAGCGGCATGCCGTGCGCTTTGGCCCAGCAGGCGGAGAGCAGCGCGCCGGTCAGCGTCTTGCACGTCTTCAGTGCGACGCCGGACCAACCCAGCTTTCGCCCCAGCCGGACGAATGTCCAGTCGTGTGCGCTCTCGTCGAGGAACAGGGGTTTTCGCTCAGAGACCGAGTGGACATCGATCCTGTGCTTCTCCAAGTCGTAAGGGAACGGCTGCTCGACGTAGGCCATCGCCTCGTAGATCGCGGGTTCGTCCTGTTTGAGCTTGTCCAGCACTTCGTTGACATAGGCCGGGTCGGTGACGGTGCAGTTGAAGTCGGCGGTGAGCGCCTCGACCCCGCGCGGCAGGGCGAGTTGGCCGACGCGGGCCAGCCGGTCGTAGTCCCACTGGGCGTCGTTGCCACGGAGCTTGACTTTGAGCGCGGTGAGCCCGTCGGTCTTGATCCATTGTTCGAGGGTGACGGGGTAGCTGTCGTCGGGCTCATTGCCGGTGCGGTCGTCGTCGGTGATCGCATCCAGCCCACCGACGAGGTGCCAGGCGCATAGTGTCTTCGGCGGCTGCTTGACCAGGTAGTCGTCGATGTGTTGTCCAGCGAAGTCGGCGTCGCAGTCTTCGGCCGGCTGGATCATCTCGGCCAGTGGGTGTCGGATGTGGTCGGCGTCGAGCGTTGCGAAAGTCTCGGTGCCGTGCAGGTTCCCGTAGGCGTCATGGGTGGCGAGGTCGAGCGCGCTGGCTGCGACGAGGGCCGCGAGCTGGGGGACGGCCTCGGAGAGGCCGGAGGTTTGGTTGAACTCACTGACGACGCCGGGCAAGACATCCCGTCCGAAACGGTAGCAGAGATCGATCGGGTGGCCCGAGCAGTCGTGCTCGACCCATGCCCGGGTAAGTTTGTGGGTGAGTGCCCGCAGTGCGTCCTCGCGCGGGGCGTAGGCCAGCGCGCTGGGCCAGACCCACTGCACACTCAGCGGTGTCTCGCCCCAGCCCTGGGCCGTTCGGCCGCGTTCATTCGCGAGCGTGACACGAACCCGTGCGCAGGTCACCGTGGTGAGTGTCTCGCTGCCGAACTTCAGCGGGACGCGTGTCGAGGTGGGCAGGAAATACAGCCGCGCACCGATCGTACGCACATCCCATAGGGTTTTAGAGGGTGGCATCGGGTCAAGTATACTTGCGCGGCCGTTGCAATCAGTGGGCGGCTTTTCGCGGGAGAAGAGCTCGCCATGACAGGAGGTCGTACGGGCCGATGCTGATCTGGTTTTCTATCCTCGCGGGGTCGATGTTGCTCGCGTCTTTGGCGTCGCTGGGGCTGTATGTGTGGGACAAACGTCGGGCTGCGAAGGGCGGGTGGCGGGTGCCGGAGAAGCGGCTGCACGTGTTGTCGCTGCTGGGCGGCTGGCCGGGGGCGATGCTCGGGCAGCGGTGGCTGAGGCACAAGACGATCAAGCGGCGGTTCCGGATCATCTTCTGGTTGACGGTGGTGGGGCACTTGGCGGGTGTGGTGGCGGTGACGTACCTGGTTTACACGCTGAACTCGGGTGGGTAGAGCCAGCTATGCCCACCCACACGCGATTGACATCTTGATTCGCCATACAATCCCGGTATGAAAGATTGCGATACCGTCCCACACGACGACCGATACTCGCCGCCGGGTGACCCGCTTGATGCGGCCGATCATTTTTACGACGTGATGCGTCGTCGGCGGTCGGTGCGGATGTTTTCGGATACGCCCGTGCCGCGTGCGCTCATCGAGTCGATCGTGCGCAGTGCGGGCAGCGCGCCCAGCGGCGCGAACAAGCAGCCCTGGCGTTTTGTCTGCGTGAGTGACCCCGCGCTGAAACAGAAGATCCGCGAAGGCGCGGAGGAGGAAGAGCGATCCTTCTACGCGGGACGTGGCAACGAGCAGTGGCTCAAGGACCTTGCGCCGCTGGGGACGGACGATAACAAGGGTTACCTTGAGGTCGCGTCGTGGCTGGTCGTGGTGTTCCGCCTGACCAAGACCGACGACGGCGGGCAGGTGTACTACTCCAGCGAGTCGGTGGGGCTGGCGTGTGGGATGTTCCTTGCCGCGGCGCAGCACGCCGGGCTGGCGACCCTGACGCATACGCCCAGCCCGATGAACTTTCTGGGCGAGATTTTGGATCGGCCCAAGCACGAGCGGCCGTACCTGCTGATCCCCGTGGGGTACCCGGCGGACGGGTGTGTGGTCCCGAGCGAGGCGCTGCGGCGCAAGCCGCTGGAGGAGGTCATGGTGGTCGAGGCCGGGGCCGAGGGCGGCAGCGAATAGTGGACAGTCCACAGCGAGCAGGTGGGAGCTTGCCTGATACACTTTGAGGCCTGTTCGCCGCTCATTTTTTGTTGTGTCCTGTTTTGCGAGATGTTGATGCGAAACCGAGTTTTCCCGTTGTTGCTTGTGCTGGCACTGCTGGGGGGATGCGCCACAACCTCCTCGCAAGACCCGGTTGCGGACGGCACACTCTACACCGCGATGCAGGACGCCTCGGCATCGGTGCTGAAAGACGGGCGCATCGCAGGGTCTGGCGCGTTTATCGACGGGCAGGGAACGTTCCTGACCGCAGCCCACGTCGTGTACAACACCGAGCACCGGCTCGAACTGCTGCTGCCCGGCGGGAGGGTGCTGCCGGCGGCAGTGCTGGCGCAGGACTTGGGAGCGGATATCGCGCTGCTGCAGTTGGTGCCCGAGCCGGTCTCACCGGGCACGCGCGCAGAGGTGCCGGTGCCTGTGTTTACGCCTACCGCCTGGCTGCCGATCGCCGAGGATGCGCCCGCCGCCGGGGCGTCGGTCTACGTCTACGGAGCGCCCGCGATGTATCGCGACCTCATGCTGCCCGGCCTGATCGCCGCCGACACGCCGCGCTATAACCACCAGGGTGCGAACGACTGCTATCTCCACTCGGTCAATCTCGCCGGGGCGACCCCCCCCGGCATCTCCGGGGGGTGTTGGGTCAACACCGATGGCCAAATCATCGGGGTGCAGTGCTCGCACATCGGTTCAGATACCGCGACCACGGGCATGGCCTTTATCGCGCCGCTGGGCGATATCCGCCGGCTCGTCGCCGCACGCGAAGACCAGCCCGCCGCGACGCTCGGGCTCCAGGTCGTCTCCCTCTGGTCCCAGGCCTACTCGTTCTCCCACCAGTTCCCCCACGGCTCGGCCGGTGTCGCGATCCACCGCGTCCTCGATGACGGCCCCGCCGCGCAGGCGAATCTGCCCAAAGACCTTCTCATCACCCACGTCAACGGCCAGCCGACCCGGGATGTCAACGCGTTTATGGACATCCTCCGCGCCCACGCCCCGGGCGACTCGGTCACCCTCCGCACGGTCGCCCCCGGTAGCCACGCGGTCGAGACGTACGCGGTGACAGTGGGCGAACTGGTATGGTAAACCCCGGCGCGGCATTTTTCGCCGCGGAGGATACGGCCCCATGGCCCGTGACGAACACAACCCACGATCGCTCGGCTCGGTCATCGGCCTGTTGATCGGGTGGGTGGTGTCGGCCGCGATCGTCGTCGGGCCCTGGGTCGCGATGGTGGTGTTGGTGCCGGAGGTCCAGCCGTGGATGCATGCCACCTACTGGCTGTGCATGGGGACCTACCTGCTTGCGGCGGTGACGTTTAGCCCTACGCCGGACATGTCGGAGCTGGGCTGGGGGGGTGGGCTGATCGACAATCCATTTTCCTTTGAGGACGACTATAACCGCCACCTCCTGAAGTGGGCGTTGGCGCTCTGGCCCGGCAAGCTGGTGTGGTGGACGTTGCTGAAGACTTGGGCGGTGCTGCGCGGTTGATTCGGCGGGGGATAGGCCCGCGCGGCATTGTGTGTACGCCTTTTAGTGAAATGACCGATCCAGAGAGCGGAGCGAGTGTCGATTAGACTGTGTTGTCCCGGCCCCGGTTACCGCTGTATGTGTCTCCGTCTATGTCCAGCCAAGACCACCCGATTTATAAGCACGTGCAGCAGGACGCCGACGCGCGTGCGCAGCGGGCGGGGGCTGCCGGGGGCTCGCTACCGTCGCCGGCTTCCCGGGATCCGCTTGCACCCGCTATCGTGACGCCGCCGGCGCTGGGGGCGCGAGATGGTCGACCGAATCCTGCCGCCGACGCGTTGACCCCGGGCCCGCTGATCACCCCGGCCCCGCCCGGCCCGACACCCGTGCACGACGAGCCCTCGCACCATGAGCGTGGGCTCGCCCGCCGACTGTTGGGCGCGGTGTTGCCTCCCTATCGCAAGGCCGCCGCCGGGCGAAACGTTGGCGGGGCGTCGCTGCGTCAGCGCGAAAAACTTGTCCACGCCCTACGCGATCGGCCGATGCGGCGACACACCCGCTACCGCCTGGTCGCGCGCTCCAGCGAGCCGACGCCCGGCAAGCTGGTCGATACCCTCTTGGCCGGGCCCGGCGAGCCGAAGCTGCCCGATGAGACCTTCCCCCGCCTGCGGTGGGGCGGGGTGTTTGCCTTTGTCGGGATGAGCGAGAAGAGTGTCCGCAACCTGGCCGAGTCCTATGACAATAAGCGTGGCTTCCTCCTTGAGGTGCCGCCCACGCCGATCCACGTCGGCCCGCCGCTGCCGGGGATGCGCACGGCCGGTCACTACTTCATCGCACGCAAGGTGCAACTGCTTCAGCCCGGTGACACGACCGAACGCTTCACCTATCACGTCGAACTCACCCCCTGCGCCGTCGGCCCCGGCACCCCCGACGGGTACATGGTGACCAAACGCGTGCCCTCGCTGGAGAACATGATCTGGCGGCTGCGTGTGAAGTTCCCGCAGGTCGATATCGGCGACCTCGAAAAGCGGGCCGAGAAACTCGTTAACCACGTCTTCCCGACCTTCCTCACGCGCGAGGCGGCGATGCTCGGCATCCTGCAGAAAAACCTCGCCCCTGAGTACCGCTGCAAGGTGCCCCGCCCCCTGGGGATCGAGAAAGACAGCCGGGGCTTCGTCCGCACGCTGCATATGAACTGGATGCGGGTCGGCGGCCCGGCGCTCAGTCAACTCGCATTTGCAGAGCAGGCCGCCGAGCTATTGACCGCGCTGCACGAGCAGGCGCGGGTCATGCACCTGGACCTGAGGATGGACAACATGGTCATCACGCCTGACGGCGTGGGCTTTGTCGACTTCGGGTCGGCCTGCCGGATCGGCGAGGAGATCGGCGAATCGCCCATGCTCGACACGCTCTTCAGCGAGATGATGCGCACCAGCCAGATCCAACGCATGCTCGGGAAGATGCTTGAGCGCGGCCACGTCACCAATCAGGCCATGGCCGAGGTCCATGGCAAGGTCGACAAGACCGTCGACTCGTTCTACCTCGCCGTGCAGATCACCAAACCCCACGGCAACCCCGAGATCAAACAGCTCATCGACTTCGACCCCGACACGCCCACCGCCCATGCGCTCTCGTCGCTGACCGCGGCGGTGCTGCGGCCCAAGAATCCGGCGATGGCGCAGTACAAGACCGCCCGGGACATCCTCCGCGGCGTCCACCGCATCCGCCGCCGTGTCGAGGAAGACGCCTCCCGCCGGGGCGGCCGCCGTATCAAGGCGGCGTAAAGCCGGTTTTGGGTCTGGGGTGCCGGGTTTCACCGGTAGTTGGCGGCGGCATATGCCGATACGTTTTCTTTCGCTGCTCCGCTTGCCGGGGCGCGTCCTGTTGGTGTGTATAGGTACACATACCGGGAACGTTTGGCACACGGACCAGGCACGGCATCGCGATTTAAAAGGGATGCAGGGGCGGTATGGGGGCGGCCGCCGCCTGCATCTTTCCAAGGAGCTTGGGGGTGTCGCCGTCGTTGGACGGCTGGTTTCCTATCGAAACGAAACCATCACAACTATAGCGCTGGTTTCGCAAGCGGGCGATCTTTTTTTGCGCGCCCCCGACAACCCGCGCAACGCATCGAAGACCAGGCCGTTACGGTATGGGCTGCGGGGTGGTGGCGCGAAAACACTTGTCCCCGCCGATCCTCTAGGATGATCGCCTTCTCTCCCCGGAGCTTTCCATGCTACTCCCTCGCTACCAACTCGCCCTCTTGCTTTCTGCTTCATTTTGCTTGATGGGCTGCTCGTCAGGCCCCGCCGTCGATCCGTCCCGCCCGGTCACGCTCGCCTTCGGATCTTGTGCGGATGAAAGCGACCGTACCGCCCGGACCTGGGCCGCTATCCTCGCGGCCGACCCCGACGTGATGGTGACGCTGGGCGACACGCCGTACATCGACTCGACCGACCCGGACCACCAGCGCAAGCGCTACGCCGAGTTCGCCGCCGCGCCGGGTATGGCCGAGGTCTGCTCGACCCGTGCATGGTTCGCGACGTGGGACGACCACGACTTCGGCCGCAATGACACGGACGGCAACCTCGACGGCAAGGAAAATAGTCGGGCCGCTTTCATCGAAGCGCATAACAATCCGTCCTACGGCAACGGCGAGGAAGGGATCTACACCACCTTCCGCGTCGGCGACATCCAGGTGTTCCTGCTGGATACACGCTACTTCGCGGCGACCGAGCCCTCGCCCTTTGATGCCGACCAGCCGACGCTGCTCGGGGCCGACCAATGGGACTGGCTGCGCGAGGGGCTGGCCGAGAGTGATGCGCCGTTCAAGGTGCTCGCCTGCGGGATGATTTGGAACGGCGCGGTCCGCCCGGGCAAGCAGGACCACTGGGGCACCTACCCCCACGAGTTCGAAGCACTCATGCGGTTCATCGGTGAGAACCAGGTCGGTGGGGTCGTCCTCGTGGGCGGAGATATCCACCGCTCGCGCTGTCTCGTGCACGACACCGCCGACGCAGCGGGCTACGACATCCCCGAGTTCATCACCAGCCCGATGCACGTGCGCATCATCGACGCCGCGAACCAGCCGCACCCGGGCCTGGCCTTTGATGCGGGCGCGCCCAACAGCTTCCTGCTGCTGGATGCGGATTCCGAAGCCGGCGGGGAGCCGACGCTGACCGCCCGGTTCATGGCCGTCCCTCCCGATAGCGATCCCGGTACCCCGGCGGACGTACTGTTTGTCCACCGCGAAACGCTCGGCGAGCTCTCGGCGGATCGGTAACCCCCGAGGGTCGTGCCGCCTTCGATGCTCGGGACGCTGCGCGTCCCAGACGGTAACGTCGTAACCTCGTCGATGCCACAGACATTGGCGAGTCTCACAGCTCGTCACGACGCACCGGCGCTGCAAGTACCCAGCCGCTGAGGCAACAACAGCTCAAGGTGCAAGGCGGTTCCAAGTTTAGGATCACGCCGTACGCTGAGGTTTACCAGTAACCGTTTTCGTTGGGGTCGACGGGGTAGACCAGTGGGCCGTAATCATTTGGGAAGCGGAAGTATTCGGCATGCCCATCACCATAGAGCATGACCGAGAGCCGCTCGTTTTCGGAGTTGCGTAGGTGCCAGCGGTTCTTGGGGTCTGCGAGGGTGCGGTTGCCGTGCCAGTTGAAGTCGCCCATCAAGATCTTGTTGGACCAGCCAAAGTTATACGTGTTCCCGCCGTAGGAGACGCCGGAGTCGATCCGTGCCGACTGGCGGCCGGCGATGGTCGTGCGTCGCCCGGTCCCGTCGATGGTCGCTGCACCGAAGACCGGCACGACGCCGAAATACGAGAGCGTCCCGCCGTCTTTCCATTGGGGCTGGTAGCTTGTGCCATACGCCTCGTAAGCATTCTCGACCGTTGGTTGGAAGGCGTCGCCTTGGTCGTCAGGGCAGCGTGAGACGTCGCGGCTGTCACCCATATAGTCGTTGAGCAGTCGCTGTGCGACGACCCCGTTATTCCCGACCTCGCTCTGTAAGCCGACTTGGCCCAAGACGCCAACGATGCCACTACCGACCGGAGATGCTGCGGGGCCTGACAAGGCATACCAGTGTTCCATCTCAGGCAGATACTGTTTGTTTTCGGCCCCGTAGGCGTGGATGCCCTTGCCGTGTTGCGACTGGTTGGACAGGCATTGCGACAACCGGGCCGAGGCCCGGGCCCCACCCAAAGCCGGCAGCAAGATCGCGATAAGCAGCGCGATGATCGATATGACCACTAGAAGTTCGATCAGGGTAAATGCAGAGCGTTTCATGGGGCACCTCAAATCGGGGCTGGAAAGGACACAAAAGAAGCTCCCATACCCCCGACAGAATCAGGGGTACAGGAGTTGAAGGAGGACTAAGGAAGGTTCCAACGCAACGGCGTTCTCGGTCAAGGACGTACGGTTGTTTCGTACAGTTCCTTCACCGCCTGGTCGTTCAGTGTTACATCGAAGATCGCTAAATCCGAGATCGCGCCGTCCAGGTATCGCTCCGGGGTGCCAGCCGCGGAGATCGGGGCCCAGTTGCCGATGTGGACTTCGCCCAGCCGGACTTGATCGGAACGTGTCAGCTGCTGTGAACCCACCAATGCACCGTTGAGGTAGGTCCGGGTCACACCCTCGGCGACATCGATCGTCGTCGTCATATGCACCCAGCGGCCTGCCGGGGGCATCGCAAGCAGGGCGGTGTCCATGTCTTGGAAGAGAAAATGCCCTTCATTGGTGACTTCGTCGAAGCAGCCCAGACGGGCAGTCCAAAATCGTGCGGCGGCATGATCCAACTGCCAGTGCAGATCCCCCGCCGCATCGCCGCCCGCCATGACCAGAGCATGGAGTCCGACCCGGGGCTGGTTGGCTGGTAAACGGACCCAGCACGAGAGCGTGAGGGCCTGATAGGTTTCGGGGAGTTGGTAGACGAGTCGATCGGAATCCTCGTCAAAGTTGAACGCACGTCGGCCTTGCACCCACTGAGTCAACGTATCGTCCGAAGCGGAGCCACGCTGCCGGGGCTGGTCTGGTTCAACCGACTCGGCAAGGTTGATGGAGAAGAGCGAGCCCGCCGCATGGGCCAGATCTGGGCTGAGGTAAAGGACCAAGGCCGGGTGGCGGCGTAGTTCGTAGGCCGCTGCGGCCCAGCGGGCGTCTTCGTCGCCTTCTTCTGCACGCTGGTGTACGGCGTATTCGTCTTCACCTACAAAGCGCAAGGCGTTGGCCTGCATCGCCTGGACCCCGTTGTCGTCGATGCTCAGTGCCCCGCCGGCACGAAGCGAGACCGCTGCCTGGCCGGGCAGATCGGTACGGAGCACTTCGATGCGTCCCTCAAAGGTATGCGCCTCGAGGCGGCCGTCGGCAAACGCGACGCCAAACGACGTCCCCAGGTCGGTGACGATGCCGCAGGGCGTCTCGACCACGAAACGCCCCGCGTCAGACCGGGCGAATAGCTCGCCCGAGTCCAAAGCGAGCCGGCCTTCATCGAGCAGCCGTAGGCGGGATGGCCCCTGCACGGTAACGACGGCACCGTTCTCGAACTCAAGCTGTACCAAGCCCGCTTCGAGCGCGATCTCACCTTTGTAGAGCGGTTTTTCGTCCTGAAACTCAAGGCCGTCTGCACCGAGTGCCCCGACGCTACTGACGACTTTCGCCACCGCGCTGGGCGCGACAACAACGGGGTCAGGTTCGATGGGGGCGATGTGTTCGGCCACCGATGGCGGCGGGGTTGGCGAAGAGGTCGGCGGGGGAGGAGGCGAAGGTCGGAACACCACCAAGGCGACCGCGAGGCATGCGGCGATCGCGCCGCCATAAATCGCCCATGCAGGGACCCCGCCCTGCATGGCGTCTTTGGCTTGATTGGTCTCTTTCCGGGCCTGCTGCATCGCCTTTGCACGGCGGGCTTCGTAGTTCGCCTGGGCGACCTCCTGAATGACCCGATCGGTGATATCGACTACCGGCAACTGCTCATCATCGGGCGCGAGCGATTGGAGCGCTTCCAGGAAGTTCTCTTTGGGAAGGGTCGCTTGGGAATCCAGCGAACGCAGCAAGGCCCTGTCGCTGATCTCTTCGGAGACCGCTGCTTCATGGAGCGCATCGGGCAGGCCCAGATACAGCATCGCGTCATGTGCGAACGACCGCCGGTGGTCTTCTGACGCGGCGAGCCAGCTGCGCAACTGCGCCGTCTCCTCGGTCGTCAGGTCCCGATCGAAGTAGGCCTCGACAAGTTGTTGAGGGTCGTTCACGATCGGGCACCTGGGTTCTTGGTTCGTCCGCCGCGACGCATCGTGGCCACGGCCTGGTCGATGCACTCCCGCAGGGCTTTACGTACCCGATGCAGGAGGACGCGCACCGCGACGGGCGTCATGTCGAGTTGTCCTGCGATCTCGTCGCTTTTCAGGCCGTCGCTATACCGCATGTCGATGACCTTCCTGCCTCGGCCGGCGAGCTTCGAGAGGCACTGTTTCAGTGCGATATCGTACAGGTCCGACTCGTCGGAGACGTGGAGGAAGGTGTCACTCATCAGGTCCAGCAGCTCGTCGTCGAAGAGCAGCCGATCGCGCGAGTTCGAGCGGTAATAGCGGAGGATACAGTTGCGGGCGATCCCCGTCACCCAGGCCCCGAACGGGCGTTCGGGGTCGTACTTATCGAAGCTGGTGATCACGCTGCCCGCGACCTCCTGGAGCACATCCTCGGCGGCGTGGTGGTCCCGGACCGAGGCGCGGATAAAGACCGAGACCGACGGCTGGGCCTTCACCCACAGCTTGGCGATCTGCTGCATCCGCTGCTTGTCGTCTTGTGGGGGATCGGCGGGCATGAAAACCTGGCTCTACGAGGCGTGACGGCAGTGAGCCGGTAGCGATCCGGCCTCTCCATCGGGCCGAATCGATCGGTCCCGACACTGATTTTCGTCGTTCGATGCGGGGTGTTACAGGAATCTGACTATTTTAGCGCAAACACTCGGCATCAAGCCCATGGGCGCAAGACTGGGGTTGTGATTGCCGATGACCGCTCAGCACCCTGCGCGCGAAAGTGTGTACGATCCTGCGCATCCGCCTGCGTGAACACAGAAAGGCCGAGTTGTTTGATCCTCCTCAACGCGACTTGTTTGGCTGGCCGGCACGGTGGCGCGTCCTGCTCGCAGCCACGTACTTGGCGGGTGCTGCGGCTGTCAGCGCCGTCATCTTAGTCCAGACCAGCCACCCGGATGCCCACCTCCGCGGCTGCGGGGGCGACCCCTCCGCGTTCAGCTCGCTTATCCTTAGCATGCGGTACGACGACGGCTTTGTCGCATACCTGAATGGCGTGAAAGTGGCCGACGACAACGCCCCAGGCAGCCCGGTCTACAACTCGACGGCAACAGCTCAGCCCGGCGACGTAAACTCCGTCGACCTCCAGCCCTTCGACATCACCGAGCACCTCGGCCTGCTGGTCGCGGGCAATAATGTGCTGGCGATCCAGGGCCTGAACCTGCCCAGCAGCTCCGACTACCTCATCGAGCCGGAGCTTGTCGCGGGGGTGGCCGAGGTCGTGACGCCGCACGAGATCGGGTTCTTCAACACACCAACCCCCGGCACGGCCAACGGCCAGTCGTTCCTCGGCATCGTTGCGGACACGCAGTTCAGCATCGATCGCGGCATCTACACCAGCCCGATCAGTGTCGCCATCACCACCGACACGCCCACTGCGTCGATCGTCTACACCCTCGATGGAAGCGCCCCGACCGTGACGACCCAAGGCGTCATCACCAACGGAACGCTCTACACCGGTGCCCTGAACATCACCGGTACCGAGACCGTCCGCGCGATGGGCTTTCAAGCCGGGTTCCAATCGACCAATATCGACACACACACCTACCTTTTCCCGGCAGATGTGATCAACCAGACTTCGGCCTTCACGCTTGCACAGGGCTTCCCGGGCTCCTGGGGCGGGACATCGCCGGACTACGGCGTCGATGCCTCGGACGTCAACAACGCCGCATTCATCAATGCCCTGTCTGCGATCCCGACGATCTCGATCAACCTCGATGTCGACGATCTTTTCGGCAGCAACGGAATCTACACCAACTCCAGTTCCCACGGCATCGCGTGGGAACGCGCCGCGTCGATCGAACTGATCAACCCCGACGGCAGCGTCGGGTTCCAGGAAGACGCCGGGCTGCGTATCCAGGGCGGAGCGTTCCGCAGTCACGGGCTGTCCAAGAAACATTCCTTCCGTGTCATTTTCCGAGACGAGTACGGCGCAGGCAAGCTCAACTTCCCGTTCTTCGGAGCCGACGCGGCCGACGAGTTCAACACGATCACGTTTCGGATGGATTCCAACGACGGCTGGGCGTGGGGCGATGCCGGCGCGCAGCCGCAGTACGCGCGGGACGAGTTCGGCCGACAGACCCAGCTCGCGATGGGGCAGCCCGCATCCCACGGCAACCGCGCACACATCTACCTCAACGGCGTCTACTGGGGGCTCTACAACCCCGTCGAACGTCCCGACGCAGATTTCGCCGCCAGCTACTACGGCGGCGACGCGGACAACTGGGACGCGATCAACTCCGGCAACGCGACCGATGGTGACTTGGGCGCCTGGAACACCTTGGTATCCCTGGCGCAAGACGTCGATAACGCAGGTAGCGAAACCGCCCGCACTGCGGCCTACTACAAGCTCCAGGGAAAGAACCCCGACGGCACGAACAACCCGCTCTGGGAAAACTACCTCGACACCGAGAACTACGTCGACTACCTCATCACCAACTTCTACGGCGGCAACAGCGACTGGCCTTTCAAGAACTACTACTCGGCACGCGAGCGCGGGATTGATAGCACCGGCTTCAAGTTCCATATGTGGGACTCGGAGTGGTCGCTAGGCCTGCGGTCAAATATCAACACGAATCGTCTCAATGATTTCCGCGGTGTCGCTGAGCCCTACGGCGATCTACGCGATAGCGCAGAGTTTCGCCTGCTCTTTGCCGACCGCGTGCACCCCGATGTCCCAAGGCGGCGGCGACGACCCAGGCCGCGACCACCACATCAAAGGCTTCTCGATGTTCATGGCCGGCGGCGGTGTCAAGCCCGGCATCAGCTACGGCCAGACCGACGAGCTGGGCTACAACGCCATCGAAGACGTCGTCCACGTCCGCGACCTCCACGCCACGATGCTCCACCAGCTCGGCATCGATCACCAACGCCTCTCGATGAAGTTTCAGGGGCTCGACGTCAAGCTCACCGGTGTCGAAGAGGCGAACGTGGTAACGGATATCCTGGAATAGTAGGGATTCTGCGCCTCCGCGATCAACGGTGGGGGCGCGTCCCCGCTTCCACGGGCTGTCCACGCAGCGTCAGGAGCGCCGCGTCTCCACCACGATGCTGGTGTTCAAGCCCGCCCGCCAACGCGAACTGTTGGAGGTGGTGGCGAGCGGTCTCGCGCGTAGGGGGGTGTTCGGGGATGCGGTCGAGTAGGCCACGGCCGTAGACCTGGTCCAGCCCCAACTCCTTCAGGTGGACGTAGCCGATGTGGCAGCCACAACGGTCCTGGGTGCAGGCACGCGGGGCGAGCGCCTGTTCCCAGCCCGGTTCGTAGATGTTCCCGATGACCTCGGGGATAAAGTGGCAGCGTCGGGCATTGCCCTCGCCGTCGATCGAGAGGGCCGAATGCCCCGCATGGCAGGCGCGGTCTTTCGTCGGGTAGTAGCGGTTGTTCAGCTCGAATAGCGGGTCGATCTCGGCCAGGCGATCGATGTCCGACGGATGGTAATAGTCCGCTTCGCGTTTGTAGGCGTTCACCCAGAGGTAGGCCGGCTCAGGCAGTGCGTTGCGCAGGGCTTGGATGTCGTCGAAGTGTTCACGCAGGCCGACGACGCCGACGCTATACCGCGCCCCGGCCGCGTCAAGCCGACGGCATTGAGCCAGGAAGTCGTCCCGGCAAACCTCACCGGGGTGGTAGGTACACCACAGCCCGAGCGTCGACAGGTCGCATCGATCCAGCCAAGCCAGCGTACACGAAAGATTCGTCTGGATCGCGGCGGAGCCGACGTGCGGCATCTTACTTAGCCGCGCAAGCGCTTTCTGGTACCACGGCCGAATCAGTGCCTCGCCCCAGGGTGTAAAGAACACGCCCAGGTCGTGGGCCGTTGCTTGCTCCGCCCAGTCGACGAATCGCTCGACTTGTGCGCGGTCACGCGTCAGGTGCTCGGGCTGGTCGACGCGTTTGGCGAACGGGCAGTACGGGCAGCCGTAGTTGCAGCCGGACAGTTCGCCGCGGTAGAGCAGGGACAGCGTCATCGCAGGGTGTACTCCGCCATTCGCCGTTTGATCGCGGGCGAGTAGAGCCAGGGCCCGATGGCGTCGGAGCGCTCGATCCCGGCGGGGGTTAGACGCAGCCGATTTGGCTCCGCCGCCAGCAGGCCCAACGTTTCAAGCTCGCCAAGCTCGGGGAAGATTTCGATGGGGCCTTGTCCGAATCGTTCGCAGAATGTCTCAACACTCAGCCCATCGCACTGGAGCAGCGACATGATGAGTTCGCGGCGGGCCTGCTCTTCCGCGTCGAGCACGGTGCCGTGGTGTGCCGAGGCGAAAGAATCGGCCGGACGTTGGCAGTAGTCGTCGAGAATCGCACGGACACCCGTCCGCCCCACAGCGTATTCGGTCGAGTAGTGCACGGCCGACGTATACGACCGCGCCCCGCAGCCCACACCCACCATCCCGTCGCGCTGACAGCAGTAATGCGGCGCGTTGTCCGCGCTGGCGGTCGGCCTCTGGAACATACGCATCGAGACTTGCTGGTAACCCGCGTCGCAAAGGTAGTCGCGCGCGGTGCGGTACGCTTCCAGCCGTTGATCGTCCCACGTGTGGTCAAGCTTACCCAGTGTCGTCAACGGCCGGACATACAGCGGGTAGAGGTAAAGCTCTTGGGGATCGAAAGACACGGCCTCCTCGACACTCGCCATCCACTTGCCCAGTGTCTGCCCCTCGCCACCATAGATCAGGTCGAGGTTGACTTGATCGAAGCCCGTGTCGCGGAGCCGCTCTAGCGCGGGGATCATCTCCGCCCGGCGCATCGGCCGGCCGATCCTACGGGCGTCTTCTTCATCGAACGACTGCACACCGATGCTGACTCGGCTCACGCCCAACTCCCGCAAGAGCGCCAGCTTCTCGGCCGACGCCGTCGCGGGGGACGTCTCGACACTGGTCGGCATCGCGGCGCAGTCCGCGTCGAAACGCTCACGGATCAGCGTAAACACACACGCAAGCTGATCGGGATCGAGGAATGTCGGTGTCCCGCCGCCAACCGCGATGCGCGCGAACTGCGACTCACCGAGCTGCGCGGCGACCTGATCGATCTCTCGTTCGAGCGCGTCCAGATAAAGCGCGGTGCTCTGCGCGCGGTGATCGACGGTGGTAAAGAGGTTGCAGAATCCACAGCGCATCTCACAAAACGGGATGTGGATATAGAGGAACAACGACCGGCGACCTTCGCCCGCCCAAAGCTGTCCCAATGGACGCGGCGACTCAAACGGTCGATAGGCCGTCTTGTGCGGGTAGCCGTAGACATACGACGCGTAGGGCGAGGTGCTGAGCAATGGGTGGTCGAGTTGGCTGGGCGTCGGCATGTCGCTAGCGGTCCCGGGTGAGAAGCAACTCGGCGTAGGGCACATCCCAAACGGAAGGATGCCCCAGGCGGTGTCCATGGTAGCCGTCTTCTCCGTAGCAGGTGCCGTGGTCGGAGGTGAGGACGCACAACGTGTCGCCGCGCCTCCGCAACGCCTCGAAGAGCGGCGGGAGCTGCGCATCGACGTACGCCAGCGCGTCGGCCTGCGTCGCAGGGGAGTCGCTCGTCGCGCCCGGCGAGAAGATGCAGTTGGGCTGGTGAAGCGCCGAGACGTTGATAAAGAGGAAGACCCGCTCGTCGCCGCCGAGCGCCGCCAGCCGAGACACCGCGTGCTTCACCTGCCGACGCGTCGAGTCCGCGCTGGTCACACCCATCGCCTCGGACCAATGCGCCTCGTGGAAGAGGCCGGGCAGCACCCGGCCCAGCGGCGTCTGTTGGTTGAAGAACCCCACGCCCCCGACGCAGACCGTGTGGTAGCCCGCGCCCGTGAGCCCGGTGACGATGTCGGGCGCGTCGAAGGTGGCCGTGTGTTCGGTCGTGGTCTCGCTGCCTGCGAAGCGCGCGGCGAAGAGGCGCGGATGCGGCCCCGGGGCAGCAGGTGTCGGCAGGAACCCGGCGAAGAAGGCCTGGTGCGCGGCATAGGTAAACGACGCGGGGCTGTGCCGCTTTTCCCAGCGGCCGGCGGGGAGCAGCGACTCCAACACGGGCGTCCGGCCCGCACGCAGCGCGGCTTCCGCGACGTCATAGCGCAGCGTGTCGAGCGTGACAAACAGCACATCACACCGACCGATCAGAGACGCGGCGTCGATCATGCCAGCACTCCAAGGAGTTCGTTTAGTTCACGGATCACAAAGTCGGCTTCGGCGGGCACGGGGATCGACATGTCGCGCCGCAGCCAGCAGCTGCGCAGCCCCACGGCCGCCGCCCCGGTGATGTCGCGTACCGGGTCGTCGCCCACCATGAGGGCGCGGTGAGGGGCGACACCCAACCTCTCCACCGCCAGGCGGAAGAGCGCGGGGTCGGGCTTCTCCAAGCCGACCTCCCCCGAGATGACGACGGCTTCGAAGGTGTTCTCCATACCCAGCGCGACGAGCTTCGCGTGCTGCAAGGCCGAGTTGCCGTTCGTCACGACACCGACCCGGTGGTTCGTAGAGATTTGACTGACAAGTGCGCCTGTGCTGATGCCAGTCGGAAGATGCGCGACGATCCGCCACGGGTACGATCGGCGGACCACCGCGAGGTCCGTGACACTCAAGACAACGTCCGTTTGCAGGATGTCCAGCAATAACGGCAGCCGGCCCTTTTCGCCCGTGTCCAGCCGGACCAACCGCTCGCGCACCGCCAAGTCGTCGCCCACCCCCGCACGCTCCAACATCTCTCGCCAGTACGTCCGCACCGCCGCGGCGCGGTCGAACAGCGTGTTATCCAAATCAAAGAGAACCGCGTCGACCTCAAGCATCTCGCATCCCCCAATCCGCCAGCGCGTCGAGTTCCGCCTCATAGGTCGTCTGCCCGCGATCGGTGACGCCGTGCAGCAGGTCGCCGAACGCGTTGACCTCCAGCACCGTATGCCCGCGCAGGTCCGCGTGCACCGCAAGGTCAATCCCCAGATACAGCATCTGCGGAAAACAGCGTGCGACGCGTCGGCACGTTTCCATCGCTGCGTCCCAGTCGTCCGCCGACATCTGCTCGCGCAAGAGCGCCGGGTCGGCCCGCTCGTTGAGCAGATGCAGGTTCGTGATCGGCGATTTGCTCAGCCGCAGCACGGTGTGCCTCGGCTCGCCGGCGATGGTGACGACGCGCAGGTCAGCCGTGCGCCCCGCGACGCCGGCCTTGGGCACCCACCGCTCGACGTACACCCCCATCGGGCAGAGCGTATCCAGCAGGAGCCGGATGTCGGCCGGGTCTTCGTACCGCTGGATCTTGCGGGTGTTGCAGAGCACGACGCCGTCGCCGGTACGGTGGAGCGCAACGGTGGTCGTCGCCTGCTCGCGAGTGGCGTTGAAGCGGTAGGCCACGACACCGGACGCGGCGGAGCCGTGGGTGAGTTTAATGAAGGCCTGCGACTGCCCGCGCTCCGTCATTTGGCCGCGCACATCGTCGTAGCTCCGGCATGGGGTTCCTGAATAGCTGATCGGATACGGCACAGAAACACCTTGCATCGAGAGGTGGTCACACGCCGCCTCCTTGTCGCAACACACCACAATCCCGTCGGGTTGGTTGATCCATGTACGGCGCGTTGTTGTCTCAAAATCGCACTCGGCTTTGCGCATCGCGCCAACGAAACCGTTGGCATCCAGCCACGGCCGATCGATCAGGCCTTTGGGAGTTGTCGGCAATGTTGCGCCGTAAACCGCGTACTTCCACTGATTCTCGGTCGGCCGGTCCCACCAGCCGTAGCCGGCATACCCCCGCACGGCATTCACCGCCTCGGGGTCGCGCCCCGGCGACTCGATGCGGACCCAGTCGGCACGATCCATCGCTTGCGCGATCAGATCGGGATCGCCGTAGAGCAGCTCCGGGTAGCTAATGACCTGGGGCTTATAAAGCCCCGTGTCGTCGAGCGCTTGGCAAAACCCCCGCACACGCACATCGCCCGGCGTGCCGATCACCAGGAACCTCGTCTCGGGATGCAGCGCCGCGCCCACCGCCTACTCGCCGACGGCGACATAGTAGTTCACCTCGCCTTTGTATTCGTCCGGCTCCTGCGGGTCGCTGGCGTCCAGTGCGACGCCCAGCCCGCGCAGCGCGTTGATCCCCGCATCCGTCATGTAGTGGAAGTGGACATCCAGCTTGGTGAGGTGGCCCAGCCCGCCGTTGGCCGCCAGGGCTTTGGCTCCCTCGTCGTGGAGCGTGCCCTTGGAGAGGTCCAGCACCTCAAGCTGCGGGGTGATCGCCGCGCCGCCGATGACCTTGGCGATGTCGTTGGCGATCTCGGCGTTGCGGAGGCCGAGGGTACGGACGTTGGAGAACCGCCCGCCGTTGAGGATCGGCAGCAAGTCCGCAGTTGTCGTGTCTCCACCATAATCGGGTGTCCCCAGCCAGAGTTCGAGGTGTTCGAGCGCCGGCAGGTTGGCCTGCGCGACCTGCGCGACAATGTCCGGCGAAAGCCCGCCCGATTCGATCACCAGCTTCTTGAGCTTAGGCAGCTGGATCGCATCGCCCAGCGAGAAGCCCCCGCCACACCGCACGCCGAACTCCACCAGCCCCGGGTATGCCCCCAAGAGCGCCGAGAGGTCACCCATCTCGATCCACGACACCTCGCACTCTTCAAACGTCAAGTCCCCGACAAACAATGCCTGGAGCTTCGTCAGCTTCCCGCGCGCCTCGGCGAGTTTCTGGACCAGCCCACCAATGCCGTCGCCCTCGGCTGCGCCGCCCCAGCTACCGATCACCAAGGCCGCCAACTGATCTGCCCCGGGTTCTGCAAGGAAAGCATCAAGGTAGGTGTCCAACGTCTTGCCCGCGTCATAGTCATCCCAATCCAAGCGGAGGCGGATGGCGCTGGCCGCGAGGTCGGCCAGCGCCTCACCGGGTTTGTAGTCGCGGACAGTCAGGCCGTGGAAGGTCTTGAGGTTGGCGTTGAAGGTCATGTCGGCTCCCGGGGTTGGTAGACAGGGGTTCGTGAGTCCACGATAGCTTACCGGGACTCTCGGGACAGGTTCTGTTGATTTTGCGCTGCCGCTTGCTCAGCCATGCCGGTATGATCCGGGGGCATCCAACCGGGGGCAGACGCCGATGAGTTTCCCTGATTATCTAAACGCGCTGTTTGAGACCGGGACTGTGAGTGTTCCCGCATTCGACGGGCCCGAGGGCTTCGGGGACGCGCCGGAGGTCTTGGCAATGATCCCGCCGGAGGAGGCGGCCGACGCCCGGCGTTTGCTCGCCGCACACGAGACAACGGTCCGCATGGACTGGCCCCTGTCGCCCCCGCCGATGGAGGTGGACACCGCCCTACACGCCGCGGGCTATATCTACCTCGCCGCGCGGCTGGTGATCAGCCGGCACGTCCCGGCCCAGGTCGTTGAACACCTCTTGTCGCAATCCGTCGCGCCCGACGCCAAGCCGTCGGCGCACTACGCCGTCGATCTTGTCGGCCGATGCCTACCCGACCTGGTCCGCCTGGCGGGCGGAGAACTCAGCGACGACCCGCTCGTCGCGCAGCTCCGCGCGTTCGCGCATGACTGGCCTCTGTCATCCGTCGGCGTGCCAAACATCAACACACAGCCCGACCGCCTGGCTGGCATCCTGGAGACGCCCCCACTCATGCTGGCCTACGTCGACCGCGTCCTCCGGCTGGGTGACGCCGGCCGGCTGCAACATCCGGTGGTCGCCGAGCAAGCTCGCACCGCCATCGGCCCACATGACCAACTGATTGCCCCCACGCTCCGCGATCAACTCCGGTCCGAGCCCGCTACACCCTGACTGTTTCTTCCAACCGCCGGAACCGATCCGCATGACAACCACAGCAGACAGCAACGACATCACCACGCTCGGGCCCGCACTGACGCAGTCCGTCCTCGACCCGATGAAGCGCCGCTTCGTCGGCAAAGACGAGGTCATCGACCTCCTGGGCGTCTGCCTGGTCGGCGGGGAGAACCTGTTTATCCTCGGCCCGCCGGGCACCGCGAAGAGTGCGCTCGTCCAGGACCTCAGCCGGCGCTTCGACGGCCGAGTCTTCGACTACCTGCTCACACGCTTCACCGAGCCCAACGAGCTGTTCGGCCCGTTCGACATCCGGAAGCTGCGCGAGGGCGACCTGGTCACCAACACCGAAGGCATGCTGCCGGACGCGGAGTTTGTCTTCCTCGACGAGTTGCTCAATGCCAACAGCGCGATCCTCAACAGCTTGCTGATGGCGCTCAACGAGCGGCAGTTCCGTCGGGGCCGGGAGTCGCGTAGGCTGCCGGCATTAATGTTTGTCGGCGCGAGCAACCGCCTGCCCGAAGACGAGACGTTGGGGGCGCTGTTCGACCGGTTCCTGCTGCGTGTTTTGTGCGACAACGTCGATGCGGACCAGCTGCGCGACGTGCTGGACGCGGGCTGGCAGATCGAGCGCGACGCACAGACGGCCCAACCGGGCGCAACGGTCGAGACGATCCGCGCGTTGCAGGCGTCGATCCCTTCGGTGGACCTCTCGGCCGTGCGTGGGCCTTACCTCGAGCTGGTCGGCCGGCTGCGACAGTCGGGGATCGCGGTATCGGACCGCCGGGCGGTCAAGCTACAGCGTGTCGTCGCCGCGAGCGCGCTCTTGTGCGGCAGGACCTACGCACTGCCCAGCGATCTATGGGTGATGCGATATATCTGGGACGTCATGGAACAGCGCGAGCTGGTCCGCGAGATGGTCGACCAGATCATCGACCAGGCCGCAGATGACGAGGGCCAGCGGCACGGCCGATCGATCCAGAGCACGCGCCCCGATGCGGAAGCGATGGCACGCGACCTCAGCGCGATCGGCGAGGCGCTCGACGCAGACGACCTCGACGACGCAGGCCGGGCGCACCTCCAGGACCGCGTAGGGGTGCTGGCGAGCCGGGTGCAGTGGGTGTCTTCCCCGCCGCAGCGCGACGCACTCGAAGCAACGATCGCCAGGCTCTGGAAACGTCTTGGAGTCGAGCCATGACGCCGATCTGGGCGCTGCGCCTGCACATCCAATACGCCGACCGGCTTGGCCCGCTGCGGCAATCGCCCCGGTTCGAAGTCCTCGCCGACGAGAGCACGCTGTGGCTGCGCGGCGACGACCCCGCCGCGCTCGAGTCGCTCGCCGTGCGATCGCTCCCGGCCGAGGGACGCTATACCGTGCAATCAGACCACACACTCATTCCCCTAGGCCACCAACTGCCTGTCGGCACACTCCCCGCCGGGACTTGGCTCACGTTGCCACAGTGGATGCAGGTTACCGCACCGACCGCCAGCTTCCCGGGACAGACCGATCGGCGTTTGCCGTTGACCCTGATGCGCAGCGCGCGTGAAAGCCCGGCCGAGCTACTCGTTACGGGATATGCGCAGGTGCGCCGGTGGGCCGACAGCGCTTCGCAGCTCCGGCTGACCCCACTGTCGGTCGCGGCAGATCCCGCATATGAACGGGCCGCGCTGCGTGGCACGCCCCTGCCCCCGCTACCCGGCGAACGATACATCGTAGAGGCCGGGATCGCGCTGCCCGCAGGCATGACGTTTGCCCGGCCGATGACCTGCGCCGACGCGGCCGGGCTGATCGGGTTGGCCGGCGAGGACCTGGCGCTCTTTGAACGCGACGGGGCGTGGTCGCTTCTGCCCGGGGACTGCTTCATCGCGGCGACGCGTGCGACCCTGCGCGGGATGGAGGCGCGATGTTGACCGACGCGCTGGTGGTGAAGAAGTACCTTGCGCCGTCGCGGCCGACGTTCTGGCGGTGGGACGAGGGTGGCGAAGCGGCCGTGCTATCGACCGGTGAGCTGTTGGCGTTCCGCGCGGAGTTGGCCGACGCCTTAGAGGCGTTTGGCGAAGGCGGGTTACCGCCGCTAGGCGCGGTGCTGCTCGTACTCGACGCAATGAAGCGTGGCTGGGCCAACCGTGAGTCGTTGAACCGGTTGCAATCGGCGGCGATCGCGATCTACGAAAACGCCGGCCGATACTTGCCCAATGGATTGTACGACTCGGTCTGCGTCCACCTCGCCGGCTTCTCCGGTGTCGTCGTCGGAATCGACGATCCCGTACAGCGCCAGGCCGCGTTGCGTCTCATCTTCGATGGCTGCATCACCGAGGTCCCCTCAGACCTGACGCCGCCCGTCATCGAGGCGCTGCGCGTCGGCCCATCCGCCGACATGCTCGCCGGCAGCGACTCCGCCGACGGATTCGATCGGCTGCTGCTGGAACTACGGACGCTCAACGCCGGGCTTGAGCGGGTCACGCCCGAGGCGCTGCGTCGGTTTACGAACACCGGCATCGAGACCGACATCCTCCCCGTCGAAGAACTCGAAGCCCCGGCCTCGGCAAGCGAAGCGGCACTGGCGATGATCGACCACCTCTGCGCCGACGAGCAGCACGCGGCGCTGGGCCGGCTGACGCGCGACCTGCTCGCGGCGCTGCGGCTCCCGCGCGGGCTGGGCCAGCCGCGCGACCTCCCCCTGGGCGGGCTCAGTGACATCACCAACCGTGGCCAGCTCGATCGGCTGCTGATCAGCGAGCTCGCGCAGGACGACCTCACCCTCGCGGTGCGTGTGGCAAGCAACGAAGCACTCTACCTCCGCCGCGAAGAGGGGCACACCCGCCCGCCGATCAGCCGACACCTCATCGTCGATGTCGGGCTCCGGCAGTGGGGTATGCCTCGGCTGATCGGGGCCGCTGCGGGGCTGGCACTCTGCGCCGGCGGTGACGAAAAAATAGAGCTGAACTGCCACCACACCACCCACACCGGCGCAGCACCCGCCGACCCGCTCACCCCAACGGGGCTCGAAGCGCTGCTGGGTAAGCTCGAACTGAATCTCACCCCCGCCGCCGCGGTGGCGGCCGTCGCCGACGAGATACCCGACGACGGGTCGGCCGAGTTGGTCGTCATCACCCATGCGCAGGCGCTCAAAGACCCGGATGTCATCCGCGCGCTGAGCGCGATACGAGCCGCGGCGATCTACCTCGTCGCGATTCAAGGCGACGGCCGGGTCGAGCTCATTGAGCGCACCGCCGCCGGGAGCCGGACGATCGCGAAGACGAAAGTCGATCCCGACAAACTCCTCGATGCGCCGGCGCAAAAGGCCACCCAACTCACCGACCCGACACGAAGCAACGACTACCCCGCTGCGGTCCGGCAGACCCGGCTGCCGCTACGCGTACCCCACCAGTTCAAGACCACGTCCGCCTGGTACACCACCGAGCCGACCGAGCGTGTCTACGTCGTCACAGGCGACCGCCGGCTGACGATGTGGGACGCCATGGGCAAGGGGCCGATCCAACTCGCAGACACCCTGCCGTCCAACCGCCTGCTGTGGTGCGCCGCCGGACACCACGGCGGCGTCCACACCGCGCCGATCGACGCAATCATCGGCCACCTGAACCAAACGGCCAAGGCCTACGCCCTGTCGATCGATCCCGATTCCCTCGCCGTCGAAACACGCCTGCTGGACCTACCCGAGGACTGCCACTTCCACAGTATCACCTGCCACCGCGGAACGATCCTCGCGATCAGCAGGACACACGCCTACGCCTTAGACCCGATGTCGGGGCAACACCTGGTCGAGCCCTCGCCGCTCTCAGCCATCGCCGCACAGGGGCGTTTCTTCAGGACACGGCACAACGAATGGGCCGGCGTTCATTACGACGGAACAGGTTTGATCGTTTGCTCGCTGCTGCCCACCGACAAGCCGCAGGTCTACCCGACCCAGGTCAGCCGCATCATCGAGCCCGAGGGGTTGGAAGACACGTTCGCGATCAGCACCAACGGCGCGTTCTACAAGCTGCGCTGGCCCGGCGGGCCGGTGACACGCGTCCTCAGCGTGATGGGATCTCAAGCGCAGTCAACCGTCTCGCGCGACGGCCGACGGGTCCATGTCAAGTACACGACCACACGGCATGAGATGGCATGGGCCAATGTCGAAATCGACGGCGAAGGCGAAGAGTCCCTCGTCACACTGCAAAAAATGCCTCAGCCCGTGTCAAACTGGATCGACCAAGACATCCATCGGCTGTGTCAGCGGCGGTCACCCCGTGTGCGGTTTGAACATGTCGAGATCAAAGCCGGCGCGAGCAACGAGCCCCAGCTTTGGCTGATGACTAAGAAAGCCACTGTCAAGCTGGACGTCCAGAGCCAGGACATGGTCTTGTCGCACATCGGGGGCAAGGCGCACAAGCAAAACCAACAACACACTTTCAAACAGGCCATGGCCCCGTCCGGCACGCGGTACGCGCTATCCGCCGTGGACTTCGGCGACGCCGGCCGACTCGTGCTCGACAGCCGGGGCATGCTCCACCTCCAGCCCGGCGACACCGACCTGCCCGAGGTCACCCTCGTCCTCGACGAAAAACAGGTGTCGGGCTGGTGCGCCGACGGGCGCGTCTTCGGCGACGCGTACTACCACCTGACCGGCGAGCACGGCGAACAGATCACCGCACGGGCCGCTTACAACCAGCTCATCCGCCCGATCCTGAGGGGGTGGATGTGAAACGCGACCTCCACCTCGTCTTCTCGCACCACCCGGTCCATGAGCCGGCCGGATGGCTGATCCCCGGCGGCGACCCGGCGGCGTGGCTGGATGCGATCGCGCAGGCCGACGTTCCACTGGCCCGCGTGCGGCTGCGCTTGGTCCCGCGCTCGACACACGACCGCACGCCCGCCGCAGCGCTGCTCACCGGCCCCGGGCTGACGCGCCGGCCCGTGCCCCAGGCGCTGGCCTACGGGCTCGTCGCCGGCCAGTTGTACCTGCCCACCCATGCACGCCTGGACCCCGCCGTCTCCGACTCTGAGTTGGCCGATCTGCTGACCACCCCGACGGCGCTCTTCCACCCCGGTGTCGGGCTCGTCGGGTTCGAGCAAGGCGATGAATGGCGGGCGGTCGATCTGTTTGTTCCCGCGGTGCCTGGCGCATCGTCGTGGTCGATACCCGAGCCGGGCCCAGGCGTCGGACCACGGCTGCGCGCGATCGAGCCACTCCACCCGATGACACTTCAGCAACTCGACGAGGAGTTGGGTGAGGGCGTCGGCGGCAAACCGCTGAGCGACTTGCCACCGACAGACAACGAGCGCGAACCCGGCGCGGCAGGGAAGATCGGCAAGAGCATGGTCGGCGGGGTCGCCGGCGCGGTCGGCTGGCTCACGTCCATGGCCCCAGCCACGAGCGGGAAGCCGACGTGGATCGACGCGCTCTCCGATTGGGCCAACGCCCGGCGGTACAACCCCGACCGTACCGATCAGGAGCAGCGCAACAAGGAAGTCAACCGACTGGTCGAGATGCTGTCGAAGAAGTCGGCCGAGGCCTTGGCCTACGCGATCCCGCTGTCGGGCCTGTCGCAGGCGCGGGGCACGGGGTTCAGCGGCAACGCGCTGACGCGGCGGGGCACGGGTTTCTCGGTCGGCGGGATGTATGCCGGCGGGCCGGCCGACCCGTGGTCGATCGCCGAGCAGCAGCGCCAAAAACTCAGCCAGCTCTACCGCGAGCGCGCGGTGCAGGAGGCCGCCGCCGGCCGCTACCGCCAGGCGGCGTACATCTACGGCACGCTGCTGGGCGACGCGGACGCCGCCGCGCGCGTCCTCGAAGAGGGCGGCTACTTCCAAGAGGCCGCGGTCCTGCTGCGCGACAAGCTGCACCAGCCCGTCGCCGCCGCACGCTGCCTCGAACGCGGCGGGCTCCTCACCGACGCGATCCACCTCTACCTCGAACACGACCACTGGCTCGAAGCGGCCGCGATCTATGAACGCCTCGACCAGACCGACGAAGCACGCCGCTGGTACCGCCGCGCCGCCGAGCAACACGTCGAAAACCACCGGTACATCGCAGCGGCCAAGCTCTACGAAAAACAACTCGAAGAGCCCGATACTGCGATGGGCACACTGCGCCAGGGCGCATTTCCTCCCATGCGCAACCCCGCCTGCCTTGCGGAGCTCTTCGCCTTCACCGGAAGGCATGGCCGACACCAGGGCGCTATCGACACCGTCAACGCGCTCCTCGCCGACGCCCAGCAAACCGACGTCGCCGGCCGACTCGCTACCTCTCTCGCACAGGCCCACGCGAGCTACCCCGACGCCGGCGTCCGGCAACAACTCCACGACGCGACCCTGCAACTCGCCGGCGACCACCTGCCCGGGCAACACGCCGTCCGCTTGGCCCGGCCGTTCACCGACGCGATCCGCAAGCTCACGCCCGGCGACCGATTGCTAGGCCGTGACACCCGCCGATACCTCGAGACGATCAAGCCCGCAGCGACGAAGCCGACACGCCGTACAATCGACGACACAAAACTGATCCAACGCCAGCAGACCGTCCAACTCGACAAGGGGCATTGGCACGAGGCGTACAGTATCGACGAATCGCTCTTGGCCATCGGCCAATCCACCGGGCACAACTCCAAGCTCATCGTCACACGCATCCGAAAGCACCGGACGACTGAACGCTACAGCGTCACGAACCTGGTCGACCATGAGCCCGAGGCCTACCGGCATACCGTCTCGTCCGCGCTGCGCACACAGCAGCGCGACTACGAACTGGCCGTGCATGTGCAGGATAAAAACGCCGTAAAGCCCACCACCTTCAAGCCCTTCGCCGATGCACCCGGTGTTCACGTCAACACCCCGATGTTCCTCCCCAAGCTCGCTCTTGCGCTCTGCGGCCACGCCCCGCGTATGCTCTGGGCGCTCGTCGGTACACTCGCGGACGAACCCGAACTCGTCCTCAACGGCTACAACGACGAAGGGGCATTGATCCAGTCCATCGCCGTCTCATTCACGCAGGAAGCCAGCGCCGTACTCGCACTCGCCACCGGCCCGCCAGCCATCTCCCTCCACGCCCGGCGTGAGGAAGTCGTCCTCGCGATCGGCCGCGTCCTGCTCCGCTTCGCGCAAGGGGCGCTGGTGAGCACAGAAGTCCTGGGAAAGCCGGTCACACGCATCGTCGGCGCGTCCGCCTTCGCACGCTCACGCTACGCGCTGATCCACCCGCGCGGGGTCACCATGGTCTGGAACCACGCGGGCACACACGACCGGCTCGACACGCTAGGCGAGACCGACGACCCGGTCGCCGGCTTCACCAACAACGCCGGCCTGCTCATCGTCGCCGACACACTCGGCTGCACGGCCTTCCGAACCAGTGGCGGCAAGCTCACACTGCTCACCCGCATCGACTGGCCCAGCCGACCCACAAGCCCACCCGCATCGATCGTCCCCGTCGGCCGAGGCGACGACTTCGCCGTCCTCTTCACCGACGGCCTCATGGCCTGGTACACCGTCACCCCCCCGACCGGGAGACGCTACTAGGCCCTGTCGAAAACCCGGCGCAGCGGGGGACAGGCATTCTTGCCTGTCGTTCGGCGCAGCTGAATCGTGACTCGGATCAGGCCCTTGGCCTGTGACAGACAAGAATGCCTGTCCCCCTGTTCGTTTTCCGGCAGGGCCTAAAGCCAAGCAGTCTACGATAACGCGGCGCGTGCGTTCTCTGCATCGCGCACCGCGAGTGTGACCGTCTCGATTCCTTCCACGTGCTCGGACACCGCAGCCGTCCAGCCCGACAAAAACGCCTCAAAATCGAGGTGCCCATACCCGGTCGCGAGCGCAGGCATCGCCACCGATCGGCAGCCGCCTGCCACGCTACAAACCAGCGCATCGCGCACCACCTGCTGAATCACTTCTGGCGTCGAGTCGTACATCCCATCGACGGCAACAGCGTGCAACACCAAGCGATAGGGCACCCCCGGCGGGCGCGTCGCGACGACCGCCCCACGCTCCACAAAACGCAGGCCGCGCTTCCGCAGGTACTCTTCGAGCGGGCGTTGCGTTTCTGTTCCGTATCTCCGCAACAACTCCCCGCCTACCCCGCCAGACAAAGTAAGAAACACATTCGCCGAGCAGACCAGACAGTCGGCCGCGACATCGAACACATCGCCGTGATGGATCGAGAGATTCATCGCCTACCCGCCTTTATCTTCCACGCGTTTGAGGTACTCGGGCGGGACGTGATCGGTCAGCCAGACATGGTTGCCCGTGACAAAGAACCGGTAGCCGTCGGCGTGCATCTGTGCCGCATCGATCGACAGGATCGCGGGCTTGCCGCGACGCTGGCCCACGGCCCGCATCGTCTCCTGGTCTGTCGAGAGGTGGACATCGTGCCGCTTGGCCTTGACCAAACCCTCCACGAGGATCGCTTCAACAAACCGCTCCGCCGTGCCGTGGTAGAGCACGGCCGGCGGCTGGGCAGGGTCGTAGGCCAAGTCCACCTCGACCGAGTGCCCCTGCCGGGCGCGGATCATACATCCGTCGTCGCTGAACTCGAAGCGTTGTTTGTCGTTCTCGGCGACCACGGCCTCGACCTCTTTGCGCGTGTAGTGCTTCCCCGCGCGATGGAACGCGGCGAGGAGATCATCCACCGCGACCCAGCCGGCCTCGCCAAGCGTCAGGCCGATCGTGTCCGGGCGGTGGCGTAAAACATAGCTCAGCGACTTGCTGATCTTGCGTTGTTCGTTTTGATTCTGTTTCATCGTGTTGTTCATTTCGTTCGTGTCGCCGCTGCGTATAGCCCGGCGAGAAGCTTCATGTCGATGGCGGTGCCAGTGCGCCGCCAGTTGGCAAGTTGTGTAGGAAGATCGTCAAGTCTGATCTCGTGGACGGTGATGGATTCGCCGCCGACCCCGCCACCGGCCCCCCCGATGCGTGACAGGCCCGTGGCGTGGAAGAAGGTGATACGCTCGTCGGTCAGGCCCGGGGACGAAAGTGCCTCGCCCAGGCAGGTCCACTCCCGCGCGGCGTAGCCGGCCTCCTCGACCAGCTCGCGCTGCGCCGCGGCGAGGTAAGACTCTTCGCGGTCGTCGTCACCCACCAACCCGGCGGGCAGCTCCACCACACACGCCCCGATCGGCGGGCGTGGCTGCTCGACCAGGACCAGCCGGCCATCGTCGTGCTGCGCAACAACCGCGACGACCCCCGCCGCATTGGCCCGCGTCACATACTCCCACCCACCGCGCCGAGCGAGCCGGACAAACCGGCCGTCGTGGAGAATGGTTTCGCGGGAGTGGGGTTGCATGAGGTCGCTCCAAGTCGTTCGATTAGCTTTGAGACTTCCAATGATCGACACACGCACTCGAAAACGATTCGCAAAGCGCTTCGATATCGTCATGCCGAGCGAGTTGGTACCGCCAGTGCTCGGGGATGCCATCGATCCCAAAACGCAGCCCCGCGAGTCCGCCGGCCACCGCACCGGTCGTGTCGGTGTCTTCGCCGAGGTTGACCGCTGCGAGTACCGCCTCGGGGTACGTATTTGCGCGTAGGTTGCACCAGATGCTCGCATCCAGGCAATGGACGACGTACCCGCTGCCGGAGATGTCGTCCCGGTCGTACTCCGCCAAGTGAGGATCCAGCGTGCGTGAGAATGCAATCCGTTCGTCGGGAAACTCGGCCTCGATGAAAGCTGTAAACACCGCCTGCGTCTGCGCCAGCGCGTAGTCCATCGGCGCCCCCCGCATGAGCCAGGACACCAGCTCGGCATGGAACGCGCAGGCGAGCTGCGAACGCGGGTGCCCATGCGTCAGGCAGCTCGCGTCCATCGCACGGTTGATTCGTTCAGCCGGGGATAGGCAAGCGTCATACACCGCCAGCGGAAGCAGTCGCATCAGAGAGCCGTTGCCATTGTTGTACTGCCCACGCGGCCCCGCGAGGCGCGGGTCGCCGCCTTCTTCAACTAGCTCTGCTAACCGCCCGATTGCTTCGGCCGTCGTCCCGCCGATGTCGAAGACCTCGCCGTGCGCCGTCCAAAGGTCTTCATCCATCCACGCGATGAAGCGACGGGCTTGATCGGCCAAGTCATATCCACCACACAAGCTGTCGGCCTGGCACAACGACAAAGACGTATCATCCGACCACGTCCCCGGGGGCTGGTGGTGCGTGCCATACCCCGCCATCCCGGTCACCGGGTTGGCGTCGAGATACTCGCGCGATCGGAACTCGACCGACACGCCCAGCGCATCTCCGACCGCATGGCCGATGATCCCAGCGGGGATAGACTCGATCGCCTCTGCGGCCGACAACTGTATCTGGTTATATTTCATATCAGTACCTCAAATCTATTGATTCATGCCATTTACTCAAGCCGATGTCGCCGTGGCAAAGTGCTGCCGGAACGGCGCGATCACCTTCTCGTCGGCGTTATCCAATACGGCAAAGACCACCGCCTCGAAAGCCCGTGCGAAGGGCCCGTTACCCAGAAGCTGCTCGGCAAACAGCGCGGCGACCTGCTCGGGGTCGTTGCGGAAGACGCCACAACCCCACGCGCCGAGGACCAAACGGCGATAGTCGTTCTGCGCCGCGATCGCCAAGACCATTGCGACCCGCCTGCGCATCGTCGGCAGGATGTCATCCACACGGTTGGGCTCGTTGCGCCGCACCGCTCCCGCGTTCGGGGCCGGGGCGGTCAGGACCGAGACGTTGTAGGGCTGTTCCAGCAGGCGGCCCGAATCGTCACGGAAGACCGGAACGTCAGGGCTGAGGATCATGTGGTCGGTGTAGAGAGCGGTGTCACAGTTGCGGTTGGTGTCGTAGTAGGTACGCTGCCCCAGTAACGCGGGGTACAGTCCCGACGACCGCGCGATCGATTCTTCCTGGGCCTGGCTTCCGCCGATGAATCCGCCGCCGGGGTTCTTGGCCGAGGCAAAGTTAAGCGCGAGGACGGGGCCGTCGCCTTCGTTTACCAGCCGGGCGCAGGCGTGCAGCGTCGTCTCGTTTCGCACTTGATAAGCCGTATCGCGCTCGGCAAGCTCCGGCTCGATCTCGAGCATCCACGCCAACTCTTCCGGAGTCAGTAGCCGGGACTGTGCCGTGGCCGATTCGGTGGCCTGTGCGATATCCACTTGCATCCCGCTGGGAGCGGTGTAAGTGCCTTCTTCAAGGATGTCCAGCGTCTTCTGGGCCAGTGTTTTTCGTGATGACCGGTTCATGTTGTATTTCCTGTCTGTCATCAATGGTGTGAGGGAAGGGACGGCTGGCTAAGCGCCTTGAATCTCGACACCCGCGTCGCGCATTGCGTCGATCGCGCGGGCGATGTCGCCGGGGGTGAGATCGACGCCGCGACAGCCGGAGAGGATGAGCCGGGTGGTGTAGCCAAGCGCGGCTGCGTCGAGTGCCGTGAACTTCACGCAGTAGTCGGTCGCTAGGCCCATCACGTCCACGGCCGTGACGCCGTGTTGCTGCAACAAGGCGTGCAGCCCGGTCGCGTTTCGTGCTTCCAACGCCGCTTCCGGGGGCGCGTTATCGAAAAAGCCGCTGTAGCTGTCGATGGCACGGTCCCCGCCTTTGCGGACGACGTGGTGGATGCCGCTACGGTTGAGCGCGGGGCATAGCTCTGCGCCGGGCGCGCCTTCCACGCAGTGATCGGGCCAGAGCACCTGAGGCAGGCCGTTGAGGTCGACAGCGTCCCCGACCGCGCGGCCGGAGTGTTGACTGGCGAACGACAAGTGATCGGCCGGGTGATAGTCCTGCGTCGCAACGACGAGTTCGTAGTCGGGCATCAGCCGGTTGGCGACCTCGATGACCTCGTGCCCGCCGGGCACCGCGAGCGCACCATCGGCCTCGGCGACGTTCCCGGCGGCGGGGACAAAGTCGTTCTGGATATCGATAAGGAGGAGGGCTTTCATGGCGATTACTCCATTGACAAAGGATTCTTCTAAATCTTGTTAGGGAAGGCCTCGGCGATCTGTTTGGCCAACGCTTCCAGCGAATCGACGATCTCGACTTCGGGTCGACAGAGATTGATCTGTGTTTCGACATCGAACCGGCGTGCATACTTAGAGTCGGTGCCGATCAGGATCGGAGTGTCGCGGCCAGACACAGCACCGAGTTCATAGAGCGTGATCGGGCATAATGTTTCACGAGGGAACCAGAAAGCGACCAAATCCGCAGCTGCTAGGTGTTCGTACTCCCATGCGATCTGCGCTCGGCTGGCATCTGCGTCGCCCTCCGGGAAGTCTGCGCGACGTGGGTTGACAACCGTCCAAGGTGTGGGGGCTAACATCGCGACTAAGATTGGCTGCCAGGGTGCGGTCCCCGTAATACCACCTGCGATGAATACACTCGGGACTTTACTGATCTTGCGGGTTGGAGCTTCGATATATTGCATGTCTACACCTCGAAGTTAAAACCCTTCTTCGTCTTGCGGTCGTACTTCTTCTTGTCGAAACGGTAGAGCTTGGCGGCGCGGTGGGCGACGTCTTTTTCGATCTCGTTGAGCTCGACGAGGATGCCCATACTCAGGATTTTTTTGCGGAAGTTGCGTTTGTCCAGCTCACGGTCAAGGACGGTCTCGTACAGGCGTTGCAGGTCGCGGAGAGGGAACTTGTTGGGCAGCAGCTCGAAGCCGATGGGCTGATAGCGGACCTTGGCGCGGAGGCGGTCGAGCCCTGCAGCGAGGATGCGCTCGTGGTCGAACGCAAGGGCCGGGGGGTCGGCGACGGAGAACCACGCCGCGTTACGGGCGTCGGTGTCGGCCTGCACGTCGTGGCCTTGCAGGTTCACCAGCGCGAAGTAGGCGACGGTGACGACCCGCTCGCGCGGGTCGCGATCCACCGCGCCGAAGGAGTAGAGCTGTTCGAGGAAGATCCCCCGAAGCCCGGTCTCCTCCTCCAACTCGCGGCGGGCAGCGTCCTCCAGCGTCTCATCCACACGGAGAAATCCCCCGGGAAGCGCCCACTGGCCCTCGAAAGGGGCCAGGTCCCGTTCGATGAGCATCACCTTCAAGTCTTCGTCATCGAGTGCGAACACGACGATGTCGACGGTCAGGGCGGCACGGGGGTATTCGTAGGTGTGTGGCATGGGGCGGGCCTTTCTTCGCGTACGTCACACACTTAGTATCGTGTTATTTTTACACTATGTCAAGTGCGAATGATCGATGCTGAAAGGTTTTGTAGGTTTTGGGGGTGGGTGGGATGGCGAGAGCGTTAAACAGACGGCTTCGAGAGCACGGCCGACCGCCCCGAGCAATGGATCGGCCGTGGCACGCGTGTTGATCATGGAGCCAACTGACCCGGACCGTTCAGTTCGCGCAGCTCGCGCTGGAACCCACCCGAGAGGATCGGAAAACGGCACCAGGTCTTGGGGTCGAGGTTTTTGTCGTCGACGTGGAAGCTGGGGGCGAAGCGTTCGCGCTTCCACTGATTGCGAGACCAGAGCGTGAAGAACCGCTCGACCCAGCCGTGCAGCACGTCGGCGTCGTGCTGGGGGAAGCGGGCCCGCAGGTCGGCGAGGGCTTCGGCGGGCGAGCGCTTCTCGCCGATGGCCTGGTGTTCGATGGCGTCGAGGACGTCGTAGGGCATGAGGTCGTCTTCGTCGGTTTGGTGGAGCTCTTCGGGGCGCAGCTCCGCGGTGGGAACGAGCACGTTGACCACGCCGACGGCGGGGGTCGGGCCGACACCCGCCGGACCGGTGTGCTCCAGCCAGTGGAGCCAGGCGCGGAGGAAGGCCTTGTCGATCCCGGCGATCGGGCTGATGCCACCGCAGGTGTCGCCGTCCATCGTGGTGTATCCCACAGCCGCTTCGGAGCGGTTACTCGTCGCGGCGAGGATCTTGTTTTCCAGGTTCGCGAGCATCCACACGCCGGGCGCGCGGACACGGGCCTGGATGTTTTGCAGCGCGATATCGTCGGTATCCCACGACAGGCCACGTCCGATCGCCGACTGGATCAGGTCGATGTAGCCGGTGTTGATCGCGTCGATATCGAGCTCAAGGTGGCGTGCGCCGATCGCGTCGGCGACGTCACGGGCGGCGACGCGCGTGGTGTCGGAGCTGTTGCGCGTGGCCTGGTAGCAGGTGGTCAGCAGACGGTGGGTGTCGTCGCCGGAGGTCGCGCTGGAGGCATCAAACCCGATGCGCTGCGCGAACGCCTCGGCGCCGAGGTCTGCCCGGCCCAGGTCAGCCATCAGCCGGACGAGACACGCCACCGCAGTCGAGTCCGCCCCGCCGCTGAGGGAGACGATGTAGCCGGCCGACTTAGATTTACGTGCGTAGTCGAAAAGCGCCAACGCGATCGCACGGGCGAACTCTTCGTTTTCATCCGTGTCGCCGGTGTCCCACGCGTCAAGCGCAACAACCGGCGCGGCGGGTGCGGCCTCGGGCAGCTCAAACGTGGCCGGCACGACACCATCTCCCGCCTCGATGATGGGCGCTCGGCTAGCCAACTGGGCGCGTTGCATGCGCGTTGCGTCGAGGTCGACGACCGCGTCCGTCACAACCACAGGGCGATAGCTGAAGCGCGGCCCCTGCGCCGCAAGCTCGCCGTCGGTAGCGATGAGCGTGCCGCCGTCGTAAATCGCTCGGCCGGCCTCGTTGCCGACCAGGTTGCTGTAGATATAAGTGACACCGAACGCCCGAGACCCGTCGGCGACGAGGCGCTTGCGGACAGTCTGCTTGCCGAAGGCGAAATGGCTGGCGCTGGGGTTGAGGATGATGTCGACACCGCGCACCGCCAGCCCGGTTCCCGGGCGACGCACGGCCCAGGCGTCCTCGCATATCTCAAAGCCCACCCGCACCCCGGCGAGATCGAAGACCAGGTCGCCCATCGGTAGTGATTCGTCGTCCCATTGCACACGCGTGACGGCGTCCGCCGGCCAGGGCTTGAACCAGCGCGGCTCGTAGTGCAGTCCATCGCCTGCCAGGTGCTGCTTGGGCACAACCCCCACGACCGCGCCATCCACAACCAACACACACGCATTGAAAAGCGAACCCTCGTGCATCACGGGCAGCCCAAACGTCACCGCCAACCCGCGCGTCGCGGGGAGCAACTCGTGTAAGACCCGCCGCGCCATCCGTCGGGTCGCCGGCGCGAAGAACGCGTCCTCGCAGCCGTACCCCGTGATACACAGCTCGGGCAGGCACAGCAGGGAGACGCTGCGCCCGCGTGCTTCATCCATCGCGGCACGGAGGTTCGCGGCGTTGCCGTCCCAGTCCAAGGGCGTCTGATTCACCGCCGCCGCAGCGACCTTGATGAGTTTCATGGGTCTACCTCATGGTCGGCCGCGTTGTGTCGGCGGGCCTCGTCAATTAGTTTGTTGCGGAGCGTGTGCAGCCCGGGCTCGAGCCCGACGGGGTACTTGTGCGGGTTCATGAATCGGCGGGAGCCCGGGTGCAGCCCAGCGAGCTCCCGCTTCGCGCGGCCGCGCATCGTCGCGAGCGTCTCGTCGGCGTAAACGACCGCGCCGCCGCGCACCACGGGGAGTAGTAGATCGCGGGACGCCGCGTCTTGCGGGATCGCCCTTTGGCGCGTCGGGTCCAGCGGGTCGATGATGTGGTCCGGCTCGCCGGGGCCGGCCAGTTCGTCGTAGATCATGTCCGCGATCAGCCCGCCGTCGTTCTCGAATCGGCGGACCTGCAACACGCCGGGGATACTGGTCTTGATCGTCTGCTCCGACAGCTTGATGCGGTACTGCCAGGTGCCTGCACCGCTTGGCTTGATCGCGCCGAGCTTGTAGACCCCGCCCAGCGCGGGCTGGTCGTAGCAGGTCGCCAGCTTCGTCCCAACACCCCACACCGCGATCGTCGCGCCCTGCTGTTTGAGGTCTTGGATGAGGTGCTCGTCCAGGTCGTTGGACGCCACCACTACCGCCTTGGGAAAGCCCGCCTCGTCCAGCAGCCGACGCGCCGCCCGACTGAGGTACGCCAGGTCGCCCGAGTCCAAGCGGATGCCGACCATTTCGTGCCCACGTTCGCGCAGGCGTCGGCCGACGGCGATCGCTTTGCGCACGCCGTCGAGCGTGTCGTACGTATCGACAAGAAACACGCAGTTGTTGGGCATCGCCTGGGCATAAGCGTCGAAAGACGCCTCCTCATCATCGAACGACATCACCCAGCTATGCGCGTGGGTGCCCTTGACCGGGATGCCGTAGAGCTTGCCCGCCAGGACGTTGGACGTGGCAGCGCACCCGCCGAGGTAGGCCGCCCGGCTAGCGCTCAGTGCGCCGTCGATGCCCTGCGCCCGGCGGAGCCCGAACTCCAGGACCGCATCATCTCCCGCCGCAGCGCAGACCCGCGCGGCCTTCGTCGCCACCAGCGTCTGGAAGTTGACCAAGTTCAAGAGCGCCGTCTCCAAGAGCTGGCCCTGCAGGATCGGCCCACTTACCCGGACCAGCGGCTCGTTGGCGAAGACGACACTGCCCTCCGGCACCGCGTCGAGGTCGCACGTGAGTTCGAGCCCGCCGAGGTACGCCAGGAAGCCCGGCGCGAACAGCGGTTGGCCGTCATTGCCCGTCAGCGTCGCGAGGTAGGCCAGGTCGTCTGGCGTGAACCGGAAGTCTCGGACTAGGTCCACGACGTGCGCCAGACCCGCCGCGATCGCGTACCCCCCGCTAAACGGTGGCCTGCGGAAGAACAGATGGAACACCGCCGGGTCCTCGGCCCGCCCCAGCTTCCAGTAGCCCTGCGCCATCGTGAGCTGGTACAGATCGGTGAGCATCGCCAAAGACGGGCGGTAGAGGTCGCGGAGGGGGGTCATGCTGGGGCTCCTAGTTAGTGTATAGTTTACACTTTGATGTTTGTCAAGCCCATGGCCATGAAAAATCGCCGCGACTGGGTTGATCGCGGCGATTCGTTTGGGGCCTGTCTTTGCCGTTCAGGTCGTCATGCACCTACGCCGGATCGACGAAATCCACCCGCGCGTCATCCGTGGGCAGCGCGGGGACCAGCCCGGCAGCGGCACCTTCGGCGAGGAGCTGATTAACCGCGTCGCGGCCGCGTTGGCCGTAGTCCAATGTCCAGTCGTTGACATACATCCCCACGAACTCGTCGGCCAAATCACCGCCCATGTCCCGCGCCCAGTTGAGCGCGAACTTCACGGCCTCCTCGCGGTGCTCGAGCGCATACTCGATCGAGTCGAGCAGGATCCGGCAGACCCGGCCGATCTCTTTCGCGTCCCCGCCGCCGACATCCCGGCGGATGCAGTTGCCGCCCAGCGGCAGCGGCAGCCCGCGCGAATCCGTCCACCACTGCCCCAGGTCCACCACCAGCTCAAGCCCCTGGTTTGTGTAGGTGATCTGCCCCTCGTGGATAATCAGCCCCGCGTCGTACTCCCCGGCAACAACCCTCGGGATGATCTCATCAAACATCACATTCTCGAACGTGATGTCGTCTTTCGTCAACCCGTGCTCTTTGAGCAGCAGCTGGAACGACAGCCAGGCGGTTGTGCGCTCGCCGGGGATCGCGATGCGCTTGCCCTTGAGATCACCAATTGCCAACTTCTGGGGGGCGACGATCATCGGGCCGTAGCCGTCGCCCATGGACGAGCCGCAGCTGGTGAGCGCGTAGTCCTTGGCGACATAGGGGTACTGGTGGATGGAGATGGCGGTGATCTCCAGCTCGGCCTTGGCGCTGCGGACATTGAGCGACTGGATGTCTTCGAGGACGTGGACGAACTCGTATCCCTTCGTGTCGATCTTGGGTGTGTAGCGCTGGCCGTCGGGCCCGACAAAGTTCGCCAGTGGATACCACATGAAGGCGTCGTCGGGGTCGGGGCTATGGCCGATGCGGAGGGTGGTGGTGTCGGTGGAGGTCATCATGCCTTGAGTGTAGCGGGTAGAGGGGACTGGTGGCTTGTGGCTTGTGATTAGTGGCTGGTGAGGAGAGCAGCGGGCTTGGCTTGCACCCATCACCAGCTACTAACCACCAGCCACCAGCCCTACCGCACGACGACGGAGACCTTGCCCAGCGGGCCGCAGTCGGCGGTATAGGTGCTGGCGATGTCGGCGTCGGGGGTGAGTTGGATGATAGAGCGGGCGGGCGTGCCGGTCAGGATGACTTGGCCGGCTTCGAGTGACTTGCCCTCGGCCTGGAGGGCCTGGACCAGCCAAAGGACGACTTGCAGCGGGCCACCCAGCGTGTCCGCCGCCGGGCCCGTGCTGTATTTCGCTCGGCCGGCGATCAGCGTGACCTCCAGGTCCGCCGGGTCAAACCCGATGGGCGCGACCCCCGGGCCGATGGCGTAGCGATATGCCGCCGTGTTCGCCGCGACCATGTCCACCGCGCCGGGCACCGCGTCGTAGCCGAACAGCGCATCGGGCATCTCGATGGCCGGGTGAAGCGTCGCGATGTATGGGAGCAGGTCTTCGACGGTCTCGATGGGCTTGTCGATCGTCACGCCGATCGTCACCGCCACCTCCGCCTCGATCACGAATCGGCGGAAGCCGGCACCGATCACCGAACCGCCGTCGGGCACAGCCATCCCCTCCAGCAGCCGGCCGTAGACCGGGCCGTCGATCCCCGAGCGGAGCTGCGCCGCGCCGCTGGAGTAACCGACCTTGTAGCCCACCGGCTCGCGGCCCGCCCGGCCCTGCGCCCGCAAGTAGTTCGCCTGTTCCTTGTACGCCTCCTCCAGCGACAGGTCAGGACGCTCCACCGTCGGCATCTCGACAAAGCTATGCGTCTCTTCCCCCGCCAATAGCGACTTCACATACACACTGTCCCGCCCGGAACAGCCCGACAACACACAAACGCCCAGCAACACCAACACGAAACGTTTCATCGGATACTCCCTGGTGATCGTCGTGTGATTGTACCCGCGCCGACGCGGGGTCGGCCTGCGGAGAAGGGGGCCGCCGTCCTATGCCGCAAGCGGCCGGGAATCACCCCACCGCGTACGCCTCAACCTCGAAGGGGTTGTCGCGGTAAGGGTCACGGCCCCGGGCCCACAGCCAGAGCCCCACGCCGAGGTAGGCGGGCAGGAACAGCGGCCCCCAGCGGGCGTACTGGGCGACGTGGACACGTTCATGGGTGCGAGTGATGTCGAGCAGGGCGGGGCTGCGGGCGAGGACGACGTGGCCCAAGGTGATCGCCGACGCGCCGCCGGTGCCGACGAACGGCGCGTGTTCGAGCAGCCAGCGTACGGCACCACCGTGCGCCTCGACGACACCGGTGTGGATGGCGACCCCGCCGCCTGTCGTGCGAGTCAGCAGACAAAACGCCAGCCCAAGCAGCGTGTTCGGCGAAGCCCAGAGGTAGGTGAGAAAATCACGCATGGTGGCATTCATATCGTAGGACATCCCGCGTCCGAACCCTATGCCGCCACGGCATGGGCTTCCCAGACCCTCCCTCGACCGCACATCGGGTTATCATCGTCTCCCGATGCCCGACATACCCGACCCCTACAACGCGCGGATCGTCGAACGCCAACTGCTCCACGATACGCTGGGAATCTTCCGGATCGCCTACGAGGACGCCCAGGTCCCCGACTTCAAGCCCGGCCAGTTCACCAACCTCGCGCTGCTGCCCCCGCCCCCCGAGATTGAGGCCGGCAACGAAGACGTGGCCGCCAACGGAAACACCGAAGACGAAGGCGTCCGCCGGCGCAAGCGGCGCGGCCCGCGCCTGGTCCGCCGGGCGTATTCGATCTGCTCGCCGCCGCGCGAGAAACGCTGGATGGAGTTCTACATCGTCGCGGTCGATGGAGGGGCGCTCACGCCACGCGTCTTCGAGCTGCCCGTCGGCGGCCGACTGTTCATGGATACCAAGATCAAAGGCCACTTCACCCTCGACGGCGTCCCGCCGGGCAAAGACCTCGTCACCGTCTCCACCGGCACGGGCATCGCGCCCTTCCTCTCCATGTACCACCAGCACCGCGACGAAGACCGCTGGAACAAGTTTGTCTTCATCCACGGCACACGCAGCGTGATCGACCTGGGCTACCGCGACGAGTTGCTCGCCCTCGTCCAACAAGACCCGCGCGTCCACTACATCCCCGTCGTAAGCCGAGAGCCCAAAGAAAACTGGGACGGCCTCCACGGCCGCGTCACCTCCATCTTCCAAGACGGGCTCTACGAACGCCTCGTCGGCTCACCGCTCGACCCCCAACAGTGCCACGTCTTCCTCTGCGGCAACCCCGCCATGATCGACCAGCTCGAAGCCGAACTCACCGCCGACCCCGGCCCGGGCTTTGTTACCAAGACCCCGCGCCAGAAAGACGGCAACCTGCACTTCGAGCGGTATTGGTAGAGTTCCAAGTCGCACCTCTTCCATACAGTGTTTTCTATTGGGTGCCTTGGCGTCTTGGCGTTAATGCCGTTCCGCAATCGCCCCGATAAACTACGCGCATGACTACCACACAAACCAAAACCAACGACGCCCCGCTCATGCTCTCGATCTCCGGTATGCGCGGGCTCATCGGACAGTCCCTCACCCCCGACGTCGCGACGCGTTACGCCACCGCGTTTGGCAACTGGCTATGCGATCCTAAGAACCAACGGCCCGGCAAGGGCGACGCCCCAACTTCCGGGGGCGCCCCGCACGTCGTCATCGGGCGCGACTCGCGCGGGTCCGGCCCGATGATCGAGCACGCCGCCGTCGCGGGCTTACTCGCCGCGGGCTGTCGGGTCACGCGCGTGGGCGTCCTCTCGACGCCCGGCGTCGCGGTCATGGCCGACGAACTCAAAGCCGACGGCGGGATGGTGATCACCGCCAGCCACAACCCCTTCCCATGGAACGGCATCAAGGCGCTGCGTCACGACGGTGTCGCGCCCCCGCCCGACCAGGCGAACGACATCATCCGCCGTTTCCGTGACAACGACCTGTCCTACGTCGATGTGCCGTCGCTGCAAAACGCCACGCAGGACGACACCGGCACGGCCATCCACGTCGAGCGTGTCTTGAAGCTGGTCGATGTCGAAGCGATCCGCGCCGCCAAGCTTTCGGCCGTGGTCGATTCGGTCCACGGCGCGGGCGGGGCGGAGGCCCGGGCGCTGCTCGACGCGCTGGGCGTACGCCTCCACCATCTCTACGCCGAGCCGACGGGCGATTTCCCGCACATCCCCGAGCCGACCAAAGAGAACCTCACCGAGCTGTGCGACGTCGTCAAAGACCAAGGCGCAGCCATCGGCTTTGCTCAGGACCCGGACGCCGACCGCTTGGCCGTCGTCGATGAACAGGGCACGTACATCGGCGAGGAGTACACCCTATCGCTTTGTGCCCTGCACAAGTTGGGCCAAGGCGAGGCCGTCGCGGCCAACCTCTCGACCAGCCGGATGGTCGACGACGTCGCCGCCTCGGTGGGCGGGTCGGTGATCCGCACCCCCGTGGGCGAGGCAAACGTCACCGAAGGTATGCGGGACCACAACGCCACGCTCGGCGGCGAGGGCAACGGCGGGATCATCGACAACCGCGTCAGCCAGGTCCGCGATTCCCTAATCGGCATGGCCTACCTCTGCGAGATGCTGGCGCAGCGCAAGCAAACCCTCAGCGCGGTCGTGGCCGAGCAGCCGCGCTATGCGATCGTGAAGGACAAGGCGGGGATCGACCCAGCCGTGCTCGACGCGATGCCCGCAAAGATGGCCGCAGCATTTGCCGACCAGAAGATCGACACGCAAGACGGCGTGCGAGTGGACTGGAACGACCGCTGGGTGCATGTGCGTCCGAGCAACACCGAGCCGATCATCCGTGTGATCGCCGAGGCACGTGAGCAGGCCGATGCAGAAACACTCGTCGCGCAGGTGCGCACAGTGTTGGGGCTATAACCACCAGCCAGGTGCCACACAGGTTTGACTTACGCCTCGCCGTCACCACCGAGCGCCTCGACGGTGACGACGTTCCCGTGGATCTCGGTGACGGCAACCCTCGTTCCCGCCTCGACCCAGCCGCCGGTAGAGGTGACGTCGACAAGTTTGTCTTCGATCTCGATACGTCCCGCCGGGCGCAGGCCCGTCGTGGTCACCGTGCCGGTCATCCCGACCGTGACCCAGCCGGCGCCGACGGCGTCGTCGCCCGAGACGCGCTGGTGAGGGAGCGCAATCGATTCGCCCTTGCTGTTTACGGCCATACCGCTGGCGGCATCATCCAGCACGAGCCGCTTGAGCCCCGGCAGCTCGCCGAAGTAGCGGGTGATGATGACAAACGCAGGCACGGCGATGATGAGCCCGGCCCCCATGGACAGTGCCGAGACGAGCAGCTGGTTGGCGGTGCCCGGCGCGGGGAGGCCGCTAGCGGTGGTCTGCACGGCCGCGAGCGCGAGGCCGACGAGGATCATGGCCAACCCGACAATGACCAGCACCCCGCCGGTGGTGAGGGTGATAAGCTCGAAGATCAGGATCAAGACACCCAGCGCGATCACGACAATGTGCCACACGCTTGCGAGCCCGACGAAGAGCGGCGCCCCGATGAGCAGGACGAGCGCGAGCCCCGCGACGGCGCCGGGCAGGAACAGCCCGGGGCTGATGTACTCGATGAACCCACCCACCAGCAGGAGGATCACCAGCACCGCACGAACGGCCGGGTGCAAGAGGAACCACGCGATCGATTCGGACCAGGTCTGTTTAACGGTGTAGACATCCGCTGCGCTGTAGTGCTGCTTGAGTTCGGCAATGCTGGACACCGTCGCGCGGGAGAGGCCGATGCGGGCGGCGTCTTTCTCGCTGAGGGTAAAGAGGGTCTGGCCGTCGTGGACGAGCCCCAAGTTTTCCCACTGGCCGCGTTGACTGTCGTTACCCATGACCAGCGAGGGCCCGGCGACCTGCGCGAGGTCGAGCGGCGGGTCGGTCCCGGCGTTTGCGCCGCCGCTCTGCGAGGTCGCGGTGTTGCCCGAGCCACGCCGCGCGCCCAGCGCATCGGCGGGGTCCGAGGCGTTGGGGACGATGTTGAGCGCGTCACCGGGCAGGGCGCCGTTGACCATCACCTCCAAGTCCACCGCGTTGACCAGCCGGACCTCGCCGGTCTGCTTGTGACGGATGCGGTAGACCTCGATCCCTAAAACACACATCGCATGGAACACGGCGTAGTCGCTGCCGGAGACCCCGGCGTAGTTCTCCTCGGCGTTATCACGGAACTCAGCAAGCCAAGGGGAGAGTTCCTTGGCACGTTCCGTCGGTTCAAGATTGCGCCCCGGCATGATCGGTGCACAGTCGCCGATCGTTGCGTTGCGTGACATCACCATCTCGTCGCACGCCGAAGCAATCATCGTGCCCGCAGAGTATGCGTTCGGGTTGATCCATGCGACGGTGCGGACCTGTAAAGACTTGATGTACTTACTGATCGCTTCGGCCAGGTCCGTCCAGCCCCCCGGCGTGTCGAGCTCGAAGATGATGACGTCTGCCCCGCTGGCGATCGCGCGGTCGACGCGGGCCTTGATGCTGTCGAACTGGTAGCCGTGCGATATCTCCCCCTCGATCGTGACGATGGCCATGCGCGCGCCCGTCGGGATCGACCCCCGTGGTGCCGTGCTGGGCACCACCCCCGCGCCGGGCGAACCCGTGGGCGGATCAGCAGGTGCGGGGTCAGGCGCGTCCGCCTGCCAGCCCGCGGCGAGCGTGAGCATGAGCAAGAGACACAAAATGCGTCGGAGGTGGGTCGCCATATGCACAAGTATAGCGCAAAAGTCAACAATTGAACCCTGAATAGGACTGGTTGCTTAGGCAACCAGTCCGAGCCACAACCAACCTAAAAACCCGTCACCGCGGGCTGCTGCATGCTCAGACAGTGCAACGCCCCAAGCCCCACCACCAGGTGCTCGGCCCGCACGGGCACAACCGACCGCCCGGGCAGCACCTTCTCCAGCACACCACAAGCGATGTCGTCACTGGGCTGACCGAACACCGGCACGAACACCGCGTCATTCGCAACTAGAAAGTTCGCGTAGCTCGCGGGCACGGGCTGCAAGCCGACAGGATCATCCCCCGGGTCCACCCCCGGCGGCGGGGCGGGGTAGTCGTACTGGATCGGCTCGGGCGTCGGGAGGCCGACGATGTTCAGCGCGTCGCCGTCCTGATCCCTGGCCTGCTTGAGCGCCTCGAAGTTCTTCTGCGTCACCGCATAGTCCGCGTGCCCTTTGGGCGCAACCACGACCGCGACCGTCGTCGCATTCACAAACCGCGCGACATCGTCGATATGCCCGTCCGTATCGTCCCCGTCGATCCCGCCGGGCAGCCAGATCACGTGCCGCGTGCCCAGCGCCTCGTGCAGCGTGCGCTCGATCTCCTCGGGCGTGGCCCAGGGGTTGCGGTTAGCGTTGAACAGGCACTGCCTGGTGGTCATGACCGTGCCTTGGCCGTTGACCTCAATGCTGCCGCCTTCAAGGACGAAGTCGTGGACCCACAGCGGGAAGCCGAGCTTGCCGGCCAGGTGCTGGGGCACAACATCGTCACGGTCGCGTGCGCCTTCGTACTTGGCGCCCCACGCGTTGAAGCGGAAGTCGTGGGCGGCGATCGAGGATCGAGGGTCGAGGATCGAGGGCCGTGTGGCTTGCTTGCCTTTCTCTCGACCCTCGTTCCTCGCTCCTCGCCCCTCCCCGTTCACCACAAACACCGGGCCGAAGTCGCGGATCCACGAGTCATCGGTATCGATCCCTAACGACCCGGGCGTCCGCACCTCGACGTAGGGACGCATCAGATCGACCCAGTCGGCGTGCTGCGCTTGGGCCGCCTCGAAACAGCCCGGCCAGGTTTCGGGGTTGTGTGGCGGGACGACCCAGACACACTCGGTCGGCTCCCATTCCGCAGGCATGTGGTAGCCCAACGTCTTGGCCGACTGTGCCGGCCGGTCGATCGAGTCGATCGCATCGATGGTGGGGTGGGGTTCAAGCATGCTCAACCTGAACTCGTGAAGTACTTGTAGAGCTGCCATATGATCTCGAACGTAATGATGCAGCTAATGAAGACGGTGATCAGGAAAAACTGCGTGCGCTTCGCGCGGTAGTGCGACACCGCGCGGAAGACGAGGTAGCAAAGCAGCACCGGGAGGAAGAAAAACAGGGGGTTCATCGGTCGTCCATCCGTTCCAACAGCAGGCCATACGCGTCGATCCGCCGGTCGCGGAGGAACGGCCAGCTGCGGCGCTGGTCCTCGATCAGCGACAGATCACACTCCACGACGAGTACCTCCTCCTGGTCGCGCGACGCCTGGGCGATCAGCTTGCCATCGGGCCCACAGACAAACGAGCTGCCCCAGAAGGTCAGATCGTCTTCGGTGCCGACGCGGTTGGCGGCGGCGACGAAGACGCCGTTGGCGATGGCGTGGCTACGCATGACGGTCGTCCATGCGTCGAGCTGTTGTTCGCGCACGTCCGTGGGCTCGCCGTGCTCGGGGTGGTTGTAGTAGCCGATGGCGGTAGGGTAGAGCAAGAACGACGCGCCCTTGAGCGCGGTCAGGCGTGCGGCCTCGGGGAACCACTGGTCCCAGCAGACCAGCGTGCCGACCGTGGTCTTGTCGGGCGCGGGCAGGTCGAACACCTGCCAGCCCAGGTCGCCGGGTGTGAAGTAGTATTTCTCGTAGAAGCGCGGGTCGTCGGGGATGTGCATCTTGCGGTAGCGGCCGACTTCTTTACCCTCGGGCCCGAAGGTGACGGTGGTGTTGTGGTACACCCCGGGGGCGCGGCGCTCGAACAGCGAGCCGGAGATGGTAATGCTCAGTTCGTCGGCCAAGTCGCGCAGCGCGGTGTAGCTCGGGCCGGGCCGCCTTGGGTCCAGCGACTCGGCCAAATCGTAGAGAGCATCATCCTCGACCTGCGGGAAATAATGAGCGGCAAAAAGCTCCTGAGTCACGGCGAGCGTCGCACCCTGCCCGGCGGCGTCACGGATCATGTCGCAACAGCGTGCAAGGTTCTCGCCCGGCGTCGCCGAGGGCGGGCAGGCGTGCTGGATCAGGCCGAGTTGGAGGGTGTGGTTGGGCACAGGTGGGTCCATTGGGGAAGTGCTGCGGGAATGATAGCGTGTCGCGCTCTAACACTCGTTGCCACACGCTATCATCCGACGTTTCGCCTCACGCCACGCCATGCCTGACCCGCCATCCCATCCCGACCCGCGCCAGGCCAAACGCCGACTGCCGCGCGGCGGGCTGCGTGGCGTGCTCATCGGCGCAGGCGAACCCGCACCGCCCGCACGCTCAGCCCAGAACAAAGCGCAGCAGAAACAGCTCTCCGGCCGACTCGCCGGGCTCTCCCTGCCCCGGCAGGTCTGGGTGCTGTCGCTGTGGCCTTTGCTGGAACAGCTACTCAACTTCCTGGTCGGCACCGTCGACCTCGCGATCGCTGGCCGGCTGCCCGGCGAAGACGTCCAACTCGCGGCGATGGACGCGATCGCCGTCGGGGCCTACTTCACCTGGCTGATGACGCTGCTGCAAGCCGCCGTCGGCGTGGGGGCCTCGGCCATCGTCTCGCGCGCGATCGGCGCAAGCCACCGCCGCATGGCCAATGCAGGGGTCGGGCAGGCCCTGCTCCTCGCGGTCACCTCGGGCGTCTTCGCCGGCGGGGGGGTCCTCCTCGCCGCGCCTTGGATCGCCCAGGGGCTCGGTCTCGAAGGCGACGCCGCGCACATGGCCGTCACCTATATCCGCATCACCGCGCTGTCGATCCCCATGTGCGGGGCGCTCTTTGTCGGCGGGGCGTGCCTCCGCGCGGCAGGCGACACCCGCACCCCCTTCCTCGCCATGCTGCTGGTCAACGTGCTCAACATCGGCGTCAGCGTCACACTTGCCGGCACGTCATTCTCCTACGCAGGCGAGACCTACACCTTCGGCATGGGCTGGGGCGTCACCGGCATCGCCGCAGGCACCGCCATCGCCTGGACCTTCGGTGGGTTTGTCATCCTCGCCTTCCTCCTCACAGGCCGATCCGAGATCCGCCTGCGCTGGCAACGCCTGCTCCCCCGCCCGCAGATGATGCGCCGCATCGTCCGCATCGCCCTGCCCAACCTCGCCAGCCAGCTCGGGTTCTGGTCCATCAACTTCATCCTGCTGTACTACGTCAGCCGCCTCGCCGTCGAGGGCGCGTTCGGGGCGCACATGATCGCCATCCGCATCGAGTCGGTCGCCTTCCTCCCCGGCTTCGCGATCTCCGTCGCCGCATCGACTCTCACCGGTCAATACCTTGGGCTTGGCGACCCCGACCGGGCGCGCAAGGCTACGTACCTGGCGATGGGCGCAGCGATGGCGCTGATGTCGTTCTGCTCGCTGTTTTTCTTCTTCACGCCCGAGCCACTCGTGAAGCTCCTGAGCCCGGAGACGCCCGAGCACCTCGCGCTCGCGCCGCCGCTCCTGCGCATCGCCGCGCCGGTCATGCCCATGTTCGCCGTGTGCATTATCCTCGGCAGCTCGATGCAGGGCGCGGGCGACACCAAGGCCACCGCGTTCATCAACTTCTCCGGGCTGCTGACCACCCGCCTCATCGGCGCGTACGTCCTCACCTTCCCGATGGGGTTGGGGCTCAACGGCGTGTGGATCGGGATGATGGCCGACTTGGCGCTGCGCGGGCTGATTTTCCTCCTCTACTACCGCACGGGGCGATGGGCGGACAAGCAGGTGTGAGTTCAGGAGTAATACGACTCCCCCCGGTATCATCCTCTTAGCTCATGCCCGACCTGACCGATCACCCACACCACGACGCAGCCGACGCGGGCGGCGGCTCCGACGCTGCCGCCGGGGCGTCTGCGGTCGCACAAGAAGGCCACGCCCCCAAAGCGCTCGCGGGCCGACTGGCGGGGATGCCGCTGAGCCGGCAGGTCTTCGTCCTTGCGCTGTGGCCGTTCCTCCAGCAACTGCTGAACTGGTCGGTCTCCTTCGTCGATACCGCCGTCGCGGGCCACACCACCGAAGCCGCCACCGGCGCGATCGCGGTCGGCGGGTATCTCAACTGGTTCATGGGCATGATGGTCATGGGCATCGGCGCGGGCGGCGCCGCGCTCATCGCCCGCGCCGTCGGCGGCGGGCACAGAGGCCTCGCCAACGCCGGTGTCGGGCAGACGCTGCTCTTAGGTGCCGCCGCCAGCGTCGTCGTGGGCCTACTCGTCATCGCCTCGGCTCACCCCGTCGGCTGGGCCGCCGGGCTGCGCGGCGAGGCGCTACACCTGTGCAAGCTCTACCTCTGGATCACCGCCGCCGGGCTCCCCCTCGCCGCCGTCCTCTTCGTCTCCGTCAGCTGCATGACCGCTGCGGGCGACACGCGTAGCCCCTTCCTCATCATGGTCATGATGAACGCGGTCAACCTCGCCGCCACCCTCTACCTCGCGGGCATCACCTATGGACCTGAAGAGGCCCCCATGACCTTCGGCCTAATGTGGGGTGTCACCGGCATCGCCCTGGGCACCGTCATCGGCTGGGGCACCGGCGCGGTCGCGATCACGGCGCTCCTGCTCAAAAACCGCAACGGCGGCATCCGCCTCCACCCCCACCGCCTCCGCCCACACTGGCACACCATCCAACGCATCTGGCGTGTCGCCTACCCCAACCTCCTGGACCGCGGCGGCCACTGGGTCGGCAACTGGCTCATCATCATGATCGTCGGCGAGATCGGCCGACGCGCGATGCAAGCCGACACCATCCAGGGCGCCCACATCATCGCCATCCGCATCGAAGCCATCAGCTTCCTCCCCGCCCTCGCCTTCGCCGCCGCCGCCAGCACACTCACCGGCCAGTACCTCGGCGCCAACGACCCGCGCATGGCCCGAAGCGCCGCACGCTACTGCTGGTTCCTGGGCGCGGGGATCATGTTCGGGCTCGGCGTCGTCTTCGTCGCCATCCCCGATCTCCTCGTCCGCTCCCTCACCGACCTCCCCGAGCTACTCAAGCTCGCCCCGCCGCTGGTCCGCCTCTGCGGCTTTGTCCAGTTCTTCTTCGGCAGCGCGCTGGTCTTGCAAGGCGCGATGCGTGGCGCGGGCGACACCCGCACGCCCGCCATCCTCTCCAACACCCTCACCTGGGGCCTCCGCCTCCCCCTCGCCGCGTTCTTCGGCCTCTACCTGGGCTGGGGCCTCTACGGCATCTGGGTCGCGCTCTGCACCGAGCTCTTCGTCCGCGGCATCGTCTTCATCGCCCGCTATCAGGGCAACGGCTGGCTCAAGGCGAAGGTGTAAACGTCAAGCAAAACGTTTAGCGCGCGACGCGCAGCGTCCGGCGAGACAGACCAGCACCGTCACCCGCGCCGGACGCTGCGCGTCACGCGCTAAACGCCGTCCGCATCCTCATGCATCACCGGCGCAAGCGCCGTCCCGCACTCCGGGCACTGGTCCGAGGTCGACCCCTTCAGGTCGTACTCGCAGTTCAGGCATAGGTGGGGGCGGATGCCCTGGCGGACGAGATAAGCCATGATCCGCGGCATGATTTTCCGGCACTGCCAACGATAAAACCACGTGCCGACGGGCCCAGCGAGAACAACTGCAAAAACCCACCATCCAGCTGCCGCCAACAGGCCGTGATAGAACTTGATCGCATCACCGATCAGGTAAATCATCAGGGCGAGCGGAGCGAACCACCAGATAGACGGCACCAAGACAGACCACCCGCCGTACCGCCGCAACAGCGACTCCCGCCGCTTCAACGGCAATATGCCGTGCAGCGCCGAGTAAAGCAGCTTGTCAAGGTCGTCGGCCATACCGTTGATCCAGCCGGTGATCTGCCCCCATGCCCACGGTGTGGCGGGGAGCGGTAGCGACCCGGAATACCGTGGGGTTTTCGAGACCTTGTCCAACCCACCACCCCAAACCATCCCGCAGTATTGACGCTCGTAAAACTCGCCTCAACACCGCGGGCTTGACGTGTTTACTTCCCGCTCGATCCTCGCGCCTTACCCCTCGACCCTTTCCCCAACTCACCGCCGCTTGCGCGGCCGCTTCTTCTTCTGCATCGTGCTGGGCTTCTTGCGTTTGCTGACCTTGCTGTTCTTGGGCTTGTCTTTATGACGGGCGAACTCGTGGGACTTGCTGTCGCCGCGGCGTTTCTTGCCCTTACCCTTCTTGTCGGGCTGGTGCGTGCCGCTTCGCTTGGGGTTGCGGTCGTCCAGCACGACCAGCTCCATCTGCCTTCGGGGCAGGTCGATGTCGGCGATGCGGACGGTAAAGCGGTCGCCGATGGAGATCGTCTTGCCCGAGCGCTGGGCGACGAGTGCACCGGTATTGGGGTTGAGCTTCCAGCGGTCGGACTTGTCGCCGGGCAGGGCGTCGAGCTTGACGAAGCCGTCGACGAGGTAGCGGTCGATCTGGAGGAACGCGCCCTGACCGGTGACGCCGGTGACGGTCGCGGCGAAGTCGTCGCCGAGCATCGTCTCCAGGAGCTGCAAAACAAGGTACTTGCGCAGCTCGCGCTCGGCCGACTCGCTGTTGCGTTCGGTGTCCGAACAGTGCCGGCCGATCAGCTTCAAGTCGTCCTCGCTGGGCACCCTTTTGTCCTTGGCGACCTTCTTACCCAGCTTCTTGAGCGCGGGGGAGGAGGCGTCGGGCGCGATGGGCTTGCTGAGCACCTTGTCCTTCGCGGCCGCGTCGATCACGGCGTTGAGCGCACGGTGCACGACAAAGTCGGGGTACCGGCGGATCGGGCTGGTGAAGTGCGTGTAGTGCTCGCTGGCCAGCGCGAAGTGGCCGATGAGGGCGGGCGAATACTCGGCCTTGCTCAATGTCTTCAAGACGGCCATGTGCACGGCGTGCTGGGCGGGTGTGTCGCGGACCTTTTCGAGCAGCCACTGCATCTCCTGGCGTGACGGGTTGGCGGGGATGTTGTAGCCCGCGACCCTTGCGAACATGCGCAGGTCTTTGAGCCCGTGGCTGTCGGGGTCGGGGTGCGTCCGCCGGACCATCGGCACGCCGATCGCGTGGAAGACCCGCGCGGCGGCCTCGTTGGCCTCGACCATGCACATCTCGATGAGCGTGTGGGTGAAGGCGTCGTCTTCTTCGACGGCGTCGACGACGTGCCCCGTCTCACCGAAGACAAGCTCGACATCCGGCAGCCCCAGCGAGATCATGCCGTCCTTGAGCCGACGCTTGCGGATCGTCCTGGCCAGCTCGTCCATGAGCTTGAGGGCCTGGATCACCGGGCGGGGGTACTTGACCGGGGTCTGGGTGGATTTGGAGTGCTTCTTGGCCTCGCGGATGTCGTCGTCGATCAGTGCCTGGGCTTCGAGATACGTCAGCCGCTTCGACGAACGGATGACGGTCTTGGCGAAGCGCTGGGTCACGACATTGCCGTGCTGGTCGTAGGTGATGAAGACCGATTTGGCGTAGCGATCGACACCTTCCTGCAGCGAGCAGACGCCGTTACTCAAGACCTCCGGCAGCATGGGGATGACCTTGCGGGGGAGGTAGGTCGAGTTGCCGCGGGCGTAGGCCTCTTCGTCCAGCGCGCTGCCGGGCTCGACGAAGTGTGCGACGTCGGCGATGTGGACGCCCAGTTCCCAGGCGGCTTCACCCCGGTCGAGCTTGGTGATGCTGATCGCGTCGTCGTAGTCCTTGGCATCGGGCGGGTCGATGGTGAGGATCAGTTCTTCGCGGAGGTCTTCGCGGTCGTCGGGGATCGACTCGTCCGTGCCATCCATCTTCAGCGCGGCGGCACGGGCCTGGTCCATCACTTCCTTAGAGAACCTCCCACCCAAGGCGTAAGCCCGGATGACGGACTGGGTCTCGACATCGGGAATGCCCGACTCGCCAAGCACTTCGATGATGACGCCCTCGGCCAGCTCGCGTTTGTTGGCGTCCGGGTAGTCGATGATGTCGACGACGACCTTGTCGCCGAGCTTCGCGTTGGTGGCCTGTGCGTCGCGGACGACGATGGGGTCGCCGAGCTTTCGGCCGTCGGGCTGGACCATGTAGGTCTTGCCGCGTTGGACGAGGGTGCCGACGAACTGCCGGTCGGCGCGTTGGAGGACTTCGATGATGCGGCCGGTGTAGGGCGACTTGCCCGCACCACGGCTGCCACGCGCGCGGATGACTTTGGCTTTGACACGGTCGCCGTCCATCGCGTCGGCCATATTCCCGGGGGGGACGAAGAGGTCGCCGTGCTCGGTGAGCGCGTCGGGGACGATGAAGCCGAAGCCACGTTCGTGGGATCGGTACGTGCCGACCATCTGGTCGCCGACAGGCGGGAGGCCGACGGTGTTTTCCGAGCCCAGGACGATCTGGTCTTCGTTGAGGAGTTTCTCGGCGGCCTGCTTGAAGGCATCGCGTTGATCTTTAGGGACACCGAGCTCGGCCATGAGTTGGCGCAGGGTGCGTGGCTCGTAGCGTCGGTCGGAGATGTGGTCGAGGATGCGTGCGGTGTGTCGGTCGGACATGGAAAAGGATCGGGTATTGTGCTTGGGTTGAAGTTATTGAGGGGGTGGGGGGGAGAACCCACGGCGCTGTCGCTCGCGGAACTCGCGTCAAAGCCGTGGGCTTTGGAGGCGGGTATGGGGCTGTTTTTAGAGTGCCCCACGTTCCCGGCTGGACGCTATGCTACCGGAGAACCCCTTTGACCACCGAGATAGCAGAAAGGCGGCCCCCATGGCCAGCACCGAAGATGTCCTCACCCAGGCCGAGAAACTCGGCGAACTGATCGCCGAACACAGTGTGTCTAAGTCGATGGAGTCGGCGATCAAGGCGTTGCAGACGGACACCGCCTCGCAGCGAGCACTGACGGACCTGAACCGCCACGCGGCGTCCTTGGAGGAAAAGGCCGCGCAGGGCAAGCCGATCGAGGTGGCGGACAAGCAGAAGTTCGAGCAGTTACAGCAGGCAGTGGCCATGAGCCCGCTCCTGGCGAACTTCCAGCGTGCGCAGATGGACTACGCCGACCTGCTCAAGCAGGTCGACGACGCCATCACGGGCCGACCCGCAGAGGCGGCAGGCGCCCCCGGAAGTGGCGGCGGGGCACCTGGGATGGGCGCGAGCCCGCTGGTCGGGCCGGGGATGTAGCCCGGATTTGGCTGATCGATCAACCACTTGATAAACGACAAGCACCGGCGATGAGCCGGTGCTTGTCATATGGTTCGATGGTCGCGTAGCGTTTTTCCTACTCCAAGCCATCTGCGGGGATGTTGAAGGGGGCGGCGGAGAGGATGCCGTGCCAGCGCTGGCCAGCCTCTTGGAGTTTTTCCCATTCGCCAAGCTTGATCAGGTCGTTGATCGTGTCGGCGTCGTTGGGGATGTTGAGCGATGGGAACTTGGCGCTCATGGCGTTTAGGCACTTGTAGCACCAGTCGAGCATGGCCAGGTGGCCAGGCTCGACGTTCTCGAGGATGTTGCCCCCTTGCATCTGGGTATTGATGAGGGCGAAGTAGCGGTAGGCGGCGCGGGCGACTTCCTTGACCTGAGCTTCGTCAACGCGGCGCTCGCGGGAGATCTCGGCCGAGAGGAGCTGGATCGCCGTCTGTTCGGGGAGGTAGGAGGCCTGCGGGTTGGCGGCGTGGTCTTGGACACGGGCGTGCAGGAGGGAGAGCATGGTCTGCCGGGCCTCGGGGACGTCGAGCTTGCTGAGGATCTCGACACCCACCCGGGCGACGGGGGTCGACGGGCTGTTGGCGTACATCTGCTGGACCTTGCCGATGACGGCACGTTGGTCGGCGGGGGTCATGCCCGGGCCGTCTTCGGCCGTCGCACGGTCGACCCGCTGGAGGTAGGCCTTGGCGCTCCAGTACTGCACGGCCGCGTTGTCATCGCCCAGGCCGGCGTTGATGAACTCGGTGGCCTCGGCGTTGGTGAGCTGCGTCGCGATGATCATCGCGTTGATACGGACCAGGTCGTGTTCAGACCGGATGGCGTCGCCCATCAGCTTGGACACTTCTTCGGAGTACGCCGTGCGGAACGTCTCGGAGATCCCGGGCGTGCGGAACTCGCGGAGGATGGCGTTGCGGCCGGCGATCACATCTTCGGGCTCGGCAGTGATGAGCTTGCCCATCCACGCTTCCACAAAGGTGCGGACGCTCAACAACTGGTCGGCGGACAGCCGGCCTTCTGCGACCTTCGCGTCCTGCTGGATCTGCTGGCCCAAGGCGGGGGGGCTAAACACGACGCAGGCCGATAGGCAGACGAGCGCGACACAAAGGGTTCGCCGGGCGAAAGTCATACAGAAAGCTCCACGCGGGTTGGATGAGGGCGGTTCAGGGGGTTAGGCACATATCGGCCGCGATGGGCGGCGGTTGCCAGACCGCCATTATCAGGCATGCCCGGGGGTTGTCAATGATTCCCGCCCGGATTCATGCCCGACACCGCGTCCTCGGGCCACAGGCCGTTATCATGCTCGGCTCGCAAACCTAGGAGACGCCCATGTACCGCCGAATCAAGCCCGCGACCGCCGCGACCAAACCCGACACTGTCGCCGTCTTCCTCACTGCCAAGACCAAAGCCCCACCAGCCGGGCTGCCCGGCGCCGAGGCGGTCAAACAACTCCTCGCTCGGCCGACGACTTCCCTGGAAGCGGGCAAGGTCCACACCCTCTATCACAGCAAACCGGGCAGGGGTAAGCCGGCGGTGACCTTGGTCGTCGGGCTGGGCGATACGCAGAAGCTGACCGCCGATGCGGTCCGCCTCGCCGCCGCAGCAGCCCTCCGCGCGCTTGACTCGGGCAAGGCCTCGGCCATCAAGATCGTCACCGGCAAGCTCCCCGCCAAGCTCGCCGGGGAGGTGACGGGTAATGCCATCGCCGACGGGCTCTCGCTGGCGAACTTCACCTTCGATACCTACCACGGTAAGGCCAAGCGCCCCACCAAGCCGACCAAGGCGATCGATTTGGCCGTGCAGCTTCCCGCCGCAGAGGCACGCGGGTTCAAACGCGGGCTCAAGGTCGCCGAGGGGAGTGATACCGCACGGACCCTCGCCTGTACGCCGCCCAATGTCGCCAACCCCAAATTTATCGCCAGCTACTGCAAGGCCCTGGCCAAGAAGAGCGGGCTCAAGTGCACCGTCATCGACCAAAACAAAGCGAAGCAGCACGGCATGGGCGGCCTACTGGCCGTGGGCGCGGGCGGCTCGACCCCGCCGTGCATGGTCGTCCTCGAGTGGGCCCCGGCGGGCAAGCAGAAAGACAAGCCCGTCCTGCTCGTGGGCAAGGGCGTCACCTTCGACACCGGCGGGTACTCGCTCAAAGGCGACGGCGGCAAAGGCATGAAGTACGACAAGTGCGGCGCGATGAACGTCATCGGCGCGATGCAATCCATCGCCAACCTCAAGCTCAAGCAACGCGTCGTCGGCATCGTCGGACTGGCCGAGAACATGATCGACCGCGAGGCCTACCGCGTTGACGACATCATCACGTTCAGCAACGGCGTCACCTGCGAGGTCACCAACACCGACGCCGAGGGCCGGCTCGTCCTGGCCGATTGCTTGGCCTACGGGACCAAGACGTACAAACCCTCCGCCGTCATCGACTACGCCACGCTCACCGGCGGGGTGGTCGTGGCGCTTGGCAAAAAGATCGCCGGGGTCTGGTGCAACGACACCAAGCTCATGAAAGCCCTCCACGCCGCAGGCGAGACGTCGGGCGAGACGCTCTGGCAGCTGCCGCTTAACGACGACTACCGCAAGATGATGCAGGCCAAGCACGCCGACCTGCACAACTCCGCCCCCGTCCGCGAGGCCCACCCGATCCAGGGCGCCGCGTTCCTGAGCTACTTCGTCGGTGAGGACGCCCCCAAGCAGATGCCCACCACCCCCTGGGCCCACATCGACATCGCCGGCACGTCCAACACCGACGGTGGCACGCTCATGGAAAAAGGCCCGACCGGTTTCGGGGTGCGGCTGACGGTGGAGCTGGTCGCGGGGATGTAGACACCGCAAACGGATAACAAATCAACACAAAGCCGCCGATGCCATCGGCGCGGGTGCCTCAACATCGCCAACCCCGCTGGCGTCAGGGCACCCCCACAAAAACCCCGCCGATGCCATCGGCGGCTTTGAACCGAAGTAACCCCCATGCCCAACGCCATCATCTTTGACTTCGACGGCGTCGTCGTCGACTCCGAGCCCCTGCACTACCAGGCCTTCGTCCTCACCGGGAAGTCCATCGGTTACGACTTCACGTGGGAGCAGTACACGGCCCAGTACATCGGGTTCGACGACCGTGACGCGTTCAAGTACATGCTCATGCAGGCGGTCGAGGCGGGGGCGACGCCCGAGATCGAGGACGTCGAGCAAACCATCGCCCAGCTGTGCGAGAAGAAGCGGGTCGCCTTTGAGGCGATCGCCGCGATGCAGACGGCCGCGATCCCCGGCACGCTCGATCTGATCGACGAAGCCCACGCCGCCGGGCTCCCCATCGCCATCGCCAGCGGCGCGACGCATGCCGACATCGAGCAGATGCTCAACATCCTCGGCCGGCGCGACCGCTTCGAAACAATCGTCGCCGCCGACGACGTCGAGCATTCCAAGCCCGACCCCGCGACCTACCGAATCGCCTTCGAAAAACTCGCCGCCAAGCACCCGGATGCCAACCTCGACCCGGCCACGACACTGGCCATCGAAGACACCTCCGCCGGCCTCGCGTCGGCCAAAGGCGCCGGGCTCATGACCCTCGGCCTGACGACCACCGGCCTGCCCGAGGCCGTCGCCATCGCCGATCGCGTGATCGAGAACCTCGAGGGCGTGACGCTGGATACATTGCGTGGGTGGTTTTCCAAGTAAGAAGCAAGATTTGGTGATTAGGTGCAGTGACGGCAGGCCACCAATCACGACAGCCTCGTTACACTTCATCAAATCAAACTTCACCAAATCACCAAATAGAAATGAAACTCCAAGGCCCCAAAGGCACCCGCGACTTCTACCCCGACGAGCAGGCCCTGCGTCGCTACCTCCACGACGCTTGGCGGCGGGTGTCGGTCCGCCACGGCTTCAACGAAGTCGATGGGCCCATCTTCGAGTCCCTCGACCTCTACAAGGTTAAGTCCGGCGACGGTATCGTCAGCGAGTTGTTCCACTTCACCGATCGGGGCGACCGCGAGCTGGCGATCCGCCCCGAGTTCACCCCGACGCTCGCCCGCATGGTCGCCGCGAAAGCCAATGCGCTACCCCGCCCGATCAAGTGGTTCTGCATGCCCAACCTCTGCCGGGCCGAAGCGCCCCAGCGTGGCCGGCTGCGCGAGTTTGACCAGTGGAACGTCGACCTCTTGGGGCTCGACACCCCGCTTGCCGATGCGGAAGTCATCGCCGTCGCCTGCGACCTGCTCGCCGAGCTGGGCGTGACGCCCGACATGGTCCAGTGCAAGATCAGCCACCGCGAAGTCGTCCGGCAGATCCTGACGGCATTGGGTGTCGCCGACGACAAGATGCAGGACGCGTTCACACTGCTCGACGCCAAGGCGAAGATGCCTCCGCAGCAGTTCGCCCAGAAAGCCGGGGCCTTGGGGCTTGGCGAAACGCAGGTTGAACGCTTCGAGAAGATGTGCAGCCAGACCTATGCCGTGGGGGATGTCGATGCACTCCGCGACGCGGCGGGGGTCGAAGACAACCTGGACGACCTGCGTGCATTGGACGCGGTGCTTTCCGAGTTCGGCCTCGCCGACTGGTGCACCTACGACCTGGGCATCGTCCGTGGCCTCGCCTACTACACCGCCGCTGTCTTCGAGCTGCACGTCACGACCGCCAACGAACGCGCGCTCGGTGGCGGCGGACGATACGACAAACTCATCGAGCTCTTCGGCGGTCCCGCGATGTCCGGCGTCGGCTTCGGCATGGGCGACGTCGTCCTCGCCAACCTCCTCGAAGACCAAGGCCTCCTGCCCGAAGACTTATCGCCTGCCCCCGACGCCTTCGTCCTCGCCGCGAGTGATGCCGGGGCCGAGTCACTCCCCCGAGTCGTCGCCGGTCTCCGCCGCGCGGGATTGCACACCCGGATGAGCTACAAAGCCACCCGCAACCTCGGCAAACTTCTGAAAGACGCCCAGAAGACCCGCGCCCGCTTCGCCGTTATCCTCGACGACACCGCGGCCCAAGGCCAGTCGCAGGTCAAAGACCTGGGAACCGGCGAGCAGTCGGCGTGTGCGATCGCGGATCTGATCCAACGCCTGCGCGGCTGAACGGGTTTCCACGGTTTAGCGGGCGACGCGCAGCGTCCCGCAGAGGCTACCGCCGATCCCCACGGGACGCTGCGCGTCGCCCGCTAAACAAGTCCATGCCCTATGCCACAGCACCGCGCGGTACACTCGCCCCGTGGCCAACCGTCGTTTCCATTACGACCGCGCGTTCGAGCATTACCTCCGGGCGAACGCCATCCCCTACGTCGCCGTCGATGAGGCCAAGCGGGCTCTCACCGGCGACCGCAAGTCCAAGGTCCTGCCCACCAAGCTCAAGAGCTTCGACTTCGTTGTCTACGCCGAGAAGGGCAACAACCTGCTCGTCGATGTCAAGGGACGCAAACACAGCGGCACCACCGGCCGATCGTTCCAGAACTGGGTCACCCGCGATGACGTCACCTCGCTGGCCAAGTGGGCTGAGATCTTCGGCAGCGACTTCGAGCCGGCATTCGCGTTCCTGTTCTGGTGCGATGCCCAGCCGCCAGACGCCTTGTTCCACGAGGTGTTCGAGTACGGCGAGCGGTGGTACGCCGTCCTGGCCGTGAAGCTTGCCGACTACACCCAGCACATGCGTGACCGTTCAGCCAAGTGGGACACCGTCTCCATCCCCGCCAAGGCCTTCGACCAGGTTTCGATCCCCCTGCGGGAACTTCTCGCCGGCCCGCGCATCTAACCTCGCCCCGACACACAACCCCTTGGAGGATCCCCATGCGCCGCCGCCTCTACCGCAAGCTCGCTACGCTCACACTGACCGCCACCCTCGCCGCCGCCGTCGTACCTACCGCCTCAGCCAGATTCATGCAGGCCCCCGAGGCCCCGGTCGATCGGCTGATCGAAAACATCACCGCCTACCTCGACGAGCACCCCGGAGACGCTGAGCAAACCGCACAGGCCCACTTCCTCCTCGCCCGGGTCCACTACATCGCTTTCGCCAACCAGTCGCCCACCATCCGCTCGGGCACCGAGGGCTCGGCCGAGGAACTCCCCCGCGTCACCGACCCCAAGCTCCAGTGGCTGCCCGAGGCAAACCAGACCCTCGACGAAGACGCCCTGGTCGCCCACGCCCGCGCCGCCATCACCCACTTCATGATCGTCATCGATATGGACCCCGACAACGCCCTCTACCGCCTCGGGCTCGCCGGCATCCTCGAACAGTCCGCCGACTACGCCGACCTCATCGGCCCCCTCGTTGACCTCGCCCCCGAAAGCGATGACAACGGGGACGACGACACAGCACAAGACAAGCCCGCCAGCAAAGACCACCACGCAAATGATGCGGAAGAAGAAGACCAACCGCTCTACGACACCTACATCAACCGCGCGATCGACGAAAACCTCCTCGCCTACGAACTGCACCGCGAAGAAGCCCTCGCCGACGGCCACATCATGCACCCCTTCTTCCCTATCGCCTACGAAGCAGGCAAGGCCTACCTCCGCCTGGTCGAAGAACACCGCACCGATCCCGTCGATGAACAACTCGCCAGCCAGATCAACGCCGACATCGCCGCGATCGATGCTAAACCCCAGGCCATCACCCCGATCGTCTTCCGCGTCGAAGGCGATACGCCGGCCCACCTCAACGAACTGCTCGACCCGTCGCTTGAAGTCGATTTTGATCTCGATAGCGATGGCACCGCCGAGCGCCGGCCATGGGTCAACCCCGATACCGCCATCCTTGTCTGGGACCCCAAGCGCGAAGGCAACATCACCTCCGGCAAACAGCTCTTCGGCAACATGACCTTCTTTATGCTCTTCGACGACGGCTACCAGGCCCTGGGCTCCCTCGACAATAACCGTGACGGGCAGCTCGCCGGCGACGAGCTCACCGGCCTCGCCCTCTGGCACGATCGCAACGCCAACGGCGTCTCCGACGAGGGCGAAGTCACGCCCATCGTCGACTCCTCTGTGCAATCCATCGCCACGACCCAGACCGGCCGCGAAGGCATCCACCCCCGGAACGCCATCGGCCTTACATTGACCGATGGCGAAACCCGCCCCACCTGGGACTGGATCGCACCGGAGATCATGGCAGATACAGACTGAGCCAAGGCCAATGGAAGACCAGATACATGTACTGCCCGCGCGCGTGATCGCCGTCCTGTCTCGCAGAAGCGTCAAAGTTCTGCTTTATCCCGGCGTAGGTATGCTCGACGGGGGGACCCCTACCGAGATCCCAATCGAACTGGTCTCCGCAAATCTACGAACGCCCAACACCCTGTTAGGCCTGACAATGAATCTTGAGACTGGCGTCATCTCTGATGTCCGGCCTTGGTCCAGCGAACTCGCATCCGAGTAGATTTTGTCGCGAATCACAATACGCTCATCCAAGCAACGACATCCACCGATAGTCCCGGTATACTGATGCCTATGACCCACCCCCAGCCCACAATTATCGCGATTATTATCAGCGACCCCCACCGGTAGGGCCGGGCGGTTCCTTTGGAACACACCCCCACGAGCCCTGCCGCGAGGCGGGGCTTTTTTATTGAGTATTCAGCTTTCAGCCGCCAGCAATCCGCCAAAGAAGACCGACCATGAGTGATGCCACCGCACAAGACCCCAAGCGTTACAAGAAGACGCTCAACCTCCCTAAGACCGCGTTCCCGATGAAGGCCAATCTCGTGCAGAACGAGCCGGCCTCCATGAAGCGGTGGGACAAGCTCGACGTCTATGGCAAGCTCCGCACCAAACGCAAAGCAGACAAGGCCGATCCGTTCGTCTTCCACGACGGCCCGCCGTATGCCAACGGCGACATCCACCTGGGCCACCTGCTCAACAAAGTCCTCAAGGACCTCGTCGTCCGCTCGCAGAACATGCTCGGCAAGGACTGCCCCTACACGCCGGGCTGGGACTGCCACGGGCTCCCCATCGAGCACAAGGTCATGCAGGAACTCGGCGACAAGGCCCGCGAGATGGAGCCGATCCAGGTCCGCCGCAAGTGTAAGACGTACGCCGAGAAGTTCGTGAAGCTGCAGAAGGGCCAGATGAAACGGCTGCTGACGATGGCGGACTACGACGACCCGTACCTAACAATGCTGCCCAAGTACGAGGCCGGCGTGCTCGACGTCTTTGCCGGGCTGGTCGAGAAGGGGCTGGTGTTCCGTCAGCTCAAGCCCGTGCACTGGTCGATCGCGAACCAGACCGCCCTGGCGGAGGCGGAGCTGGAGTACTACGACAAGGAAGATACAAGTGTTTATGTAACATTTGATCTCACAGTCGATTCACCGGGTAAAGATCGATTCGACAGTGTGATGATCTGGACAACGACGCCATGGACGCTCCCGGCGAACTTGGCGGTCGCGGCACACGAACGCTACGACTATGGCGTGTATCAAGTCGGCGAACGGAAGGTCGTCATCGCGCAGGAGCTTGCAGCCAAAGTCCTCGCGTCCGAAGGCATCGAGAACCCTCAGCCACTAGAGACCCTCAAGGGCAAAGAACTGATCGGTGTCAGCTACAAGCACCCGTTCTGCGACCGCGTTGGGAGAGTCGTCCACGCCGAATATGTCACGCTCGAAGACGGCACGGGGCTCGTCCACACCGCGCCGGGGCATGGCGTCGAGGACTACCAGACCGGCCTGCGTGAGGGGCTCGACGTCTACTGCCCGGTTAAAGCGGACGGGACATACGACGACACCGTGCCCGACTGGCTCAAGGGCCAGCACATCTTCAAGGCCAACGAGATGGTCGTGGACCACCTGCGCGATAGCGGGCACCTGTTCCACGCCAACAAGTTCATGCACAGCTACCCGCACGACTGGCGCGGCAAAAAGCCCGTCATCTTCCGCGCGACCGAGCAGTGGTTCATCGGGGTGGATAAGTCGTTCGACTGTTTAGCGGGCGACGCGCAGCGTCCAGCGGATTCACCAACCACCCTGCGCGACGCCGCGATGTCCGAAGCCGCCGAGCGCATCAAGTTCCTCCCCGAGTGGGGCCGTAACCGCATGCGTGGCATGCTCGAATCGCGCCCCGACTGGTGCATCTCGCGCCAGCGGAGCTGGGGGTTGCCGATCCCCGCGTTCTTCCCGCCCGAGGGCGTTGAGGGGGAGCCGCTGTTGACCGCCGCATCGGTCCGCGCGGTAGGCGAGGCATTCGGCAAGCACGGCAGCGACGGCTGGTTCGTCGCAACACCCCAGCAGCTCCTCGAAACATATGACGCGGCGAGCGATCCTGACGCGCCGGGTTGGGTGCAGTCCGCAGTCACCAATCAGCCCTCCTCAATCAAGAAGGGCTTTGACACCTTCGACGTCTGGTTCGAGTCCGGCTCGTCGTGGAACGCGGTCATGCGACAGGGCTGGGCGGACAAGCAGACCCAGCAAGTTGGAAGCGATAGCGCGTTTCCCACCGACCTCTACCTCGAAGGGTCAGACCAGCACCGCGGATGGTTCCAGCACTCGCTGCTGCCCGCCGTCGCGCTGCACGGCCGGTCGCCGTTCAAAACGGTCCTTACACATGGCTTCATGGTCGACAAAGACGGCAAAAAGCTAAGCAAGTCCGATGGCAACGCGATCAAGGTTGAGGACCTGATGAAAGACATGGGCGCGGATGTCGCGCGGTGGTGGGTGTGTTCGCTCAACACCGACAACGACATCAAAGCCGATATGAGCTTCTTCAAAGTCGCCGGCGAGGAGTACCGCAAGGTGCGCAACACCCTGCGGTTCTTGCTGAGCAACCTGGACGGCTTTGACCCCAAGCAAGATGCGCATGAATGGACCGAAGCGGACGCGACGAGCATCGACGCTTGGGCGATGAAGGCCTACGTCGAGTTCGCCGAGAAGGTGAAGGCAGACTACGACGCATTCAACTTCCGCGGCGTGAGCCGGGCGGTGTTCAACTTCTGTAACGACACGTTGAGCGCGGTGTACCTGTTCGCGGTCAAGGACCGGCTGTACTGCGACGCCCCAGCCAGCGCCCGCCGTCGTCGGACCCAGTCGGCGATCCACCGGATCACGTCGGGCCTGATCCGCCTGCTCGCGCCGATCTGCCCGCACACGGCCGACGAGGCCTGGCGGGTCTTGCGCGGCAGTGACAAAGACAGCGGCGATTGCGTCCACCTCGAAACACTCCCCAACTGCGGCGGTTGCGGCAAGATCGCGGCGCTGGCCGACCCACGTTGGGCAGAAGTGATGTCGCAGCGTGATGGCTGGATGAAGCAACTCGAAGACCAGCGTCAGACTTTGGGCGTTGACAACCCGCTCGACCTTGGGCTTAGCGTGTCAGGCGATTTCACGGGCTACGACTCGGCCGACCTCGCGGACCTGTGCGGCGTGTCGCGGTTCGCCGGCGGATCGGACACCACCACCGTCACGGACCTGCGCGATGAAGCCCGCTGCGAACGCTCATGGAAACGCGACGGAACCGTCAAAGAACGCAGCGACGGTGGGATGCTGTCGGACCGGGACGCTGAGGCGCTGGGGGTGTAGGTCTATGTTACGCGGGCTGGCCTGGCTGCTTAAGCAGCCAGTCCGGGCGGGTGTTCCATTAAGAGACGCCCGCGTCCGACCGATACCCGTTATCGGAGGCCCGCGTATGACCACGACGTACCGAGAAGTCCGGCTTGCGAACCTGGGCGACGCCCTCGGCTTTAACAAGGAGCGCGGCAGCGCCGTCGCGCCACAACAGGTCCGCCACGACCTGAGCTTGGCCGTCCACGCCGATGGTGAAATCACGGGCTATGCGCTGTGTGTCGAGGAAGATGGGCACCACGTCGTGGAAATGGCGCTGACCGCAGCCGCCTCAGAACGTGGGCTGGGCAAGCCATTGGCCGACACCGCGCTGCGTAAGATGCAGTGTGCTGGCTACGGTACCGCCCGTATCCGTTCGCTTAACGACGACGAAATCGAACGGCTGTGGGAATCCGCGAACTGGCTGGAACGGGTCCCTTGCTGGGGCAAGGCCGAGGAAGAGGAAGGCGGCGAGACAGCACAGTCGCATCCCGAAGAAGAGCAGGCCCCAACCGGAGAAGCCGTACAGACGGCATAGCCGGACTCGGGTGGTGTGGTTTACACGCCACGCACGGCCCGACACCTGTCGTGCGCACACCACACACCGATAAGAGACCTGTTGCCCCATATCTGGCCTGTGTTCGCGCGGTCGGTGCTGTTCGATGTTGCATCCCGGAGCCCCGATGCCCACCACCCACCGTATCTTGATCGTGGACGATGACCCGGTCGTGTCTGACGCCCTCGCGCAACGCCTGGCCCAGTGGGGTCACGCCTCCGCCGCGGCTCGCAACAGCGAAGACGCATTGCGGATGCTGGAGGATGCCACCAGCCGCGCGGCCGAGCACTTCGGCATCGTCATTAGCGACCTGGACCTGCCCAGGCAAACCGGGCTGGACCTGGTCAAGCACCTGCGTCAGCACCACGAAGACGTCGTGCCGATCCTCATCACCGGCTTTGGCAAGGTCGAGACGGCGGTCCAGGCGATGCGGCTTGGCGCGGCCGACTATCTGATGAAGCCGCTGGTCGAGGATGAACTCAAGGAGGCCGTCGACAAGGCGGTGCAGCGCCACGCCCTGGTCGCGGAGAACCGGGTTCTCAAAGCACAGCTCACCGAACGCTTCGGCATGGGGGCGCTCGTGGGTAGTGACCCGCGCATGCAGAAGATTTACGACCTCGTTGAAGCGGTCACGCCGGGGGATACGACGGTGCTGATCGACGGTGAGTCGGGAACGGGCAAGAGCGTCGTGGCCAAGGCGATGCACGCTGCGGGCCCGCGCGCGGCCGGCCCGTTTGTGACCTTTTCTTGCGGCTCGATCCCCGAGGCGCTGCTGGAAAGCGAGCTGTTCGGGCATGTGAAGGGCGCGTTCACCGGCGCCGACTACGACAAGCCCGGCAAGGTCATGCAGGCCGACGGCGGGACGCTCCTGATCGACGAGATCAATAGCGCGACACCCGCGCTCCAACTCAAGTTGCTGCGGGTGCTGCAAGACAAATGCTTCGAGCCGGTGGGGTCGGCTACGACCGAGCACGTCGATGTGCGTTTTGTGGTCGCTGCGAATGAGGACCTCGCGGCCCTGGTGAAGCAGGGAACGTTCCGGGAGGACTTGTTCTATCGGATCAATGTGGTGAACATCGCGATGCCCGCGCTGCGTGATCGGCCGGGCGATATCCCACTGCTGGCCGAGCATTTCCTGGCACGGTTCTGCGCGAAGCTAAAGCGGGAACGCCGGCTGAGCCCGGACGCGGTGGACGCTCTCCGGGGCTATGCCTGGCCGGGCAATGTGCGGGAGCTGGAGAACGTGATCGAGCGGGCGGTGGTGCTGAGCAAGACGCCGGTGATCGATATTGAGGACCTGCCCGATGCGCTCGCGCAGGGGGTCGGCGGGTCGGCGGTCGTGCGCGGGCTGTCGCCGGTGGTGGCGGGCGCATTACCTGCGGCGGCGCACTGCGTATCTGCGCCGTGCCTGGAGAACGGGTGGACCCCGACGCCTCTAGTTGATGCACTCAAAGAGCCCGAGCGACAGATCCTCCTGGCCGCTCTGGAATCAAACGGCTGGAACCGTCAAGAGACCGCTCGACAGCTCGACATCAACCGCACCACGCTCTACAAAAAAATCAAGCAGTACCGGCTGGACGAGCCGGGGTAAGCGCCCTCCGCGCTGCTTGGTTGATGTTTTTTAGATTGCCTTGCCCCTGACAACCTGCGACAATCAGGGTATGAGCAATGACCCCAGCAACCACAACGACAAAATCGTTACCCTCGCGTTCTTCTTCACCGAAGTGGAGGCGAAGCTGCTAGCGAACGCGCTCAATGAAGAGGGCATCCACTCCGAGGTGGCGGGGTTGTTGACCGCTTCGTTCCGCGCCGAAGCACCGGGGCGCGTCAAGGTCCTGGTCCGTGAAGACGACCTCGAACGCGCGAAGGAACTCCTCGACGACTATACGAAGTCCAAGCAAGAGATCGACTGGTCCCAGGTCGACATCTCCGGCGACGACGGTTTTGTGGACGAGGTTGATGACAACCAAGGCGAAGCGTAGTACACTCCGGACTGCGGGAGGCCGCGCCACGGCCGACATGCACGGGCCCACCCAATCAGTAACGGGTGGGCCTTGTTATTTCTCTAAGCCCTGGCAGCTCGCTGATCGCTGTTCGCCAGAAGGAACCTAAGACATACGCGATGCAAGAACCGACCCGACGCCTGCGATCCGATGCGATGCTGCTGTTGACGGCGGCGATCTGGGGCACCGCGTTTGTGTTTCAGGAAATCGCGGTGTCGGCCGGGCTGGAACCGTTGCTCTTCAACGCCTTGCGGTTTGCGCTGGGTGGGGTGGTGCTTCTGCCCCTGGCGCTAGTCATGCATCAGCGGGTACGGCGCGGTTTTTTGCCGGCGGGACGCGACACCGAGACGCGCGAGAA
>WURV02159877.1:0-15834 GCA_011762755.2 Epimenia babai | reverse complement strand
ATTATTATTTTTATGGATAGAATAATATCCATAGTATCCGAATATACTAAATATCCAAAATTGAAAAATTTATATTTTTTGACTTATTAACACCCTTTACCCACATGGAAATCCCTACTTTAGATTCATTTTGATATGGTGGGTCTCATATGGCAACCTGTTTACTAGTGGCACTTGTGTACTTGAATGAGGACACTGTGAAAAAATTGGCCTCGACATCGAACACGGCCATAAGCAGGAACTGCCACCAACGCTCCTCCAGTACATGCTTCAATCCACGCTCAGGGCCTCGATATGCCAGTGCCACAGTAAAGATCAAACTCATCAAAAAGTATGCGTTGAAATTCTGAACTGTGAGTGGACAAAATTTGAGCAAATTATATACTATGGCGCATTTTAGACAGGTTCTATAGGTATGAAAATGTAAGGTAAATATAGGTAAAATATGTAAGGTAAGGGTAACACCTTTTGAGACTGATGAATTTTATTCATAAACGAGCTTTCGCATACGTGTAAAATGCTTCGTAAGGATTATGGAATGAATTTCACCAAATATTTGTCAGAATACAAATGTATTATTTTTTAGATAGAATTGCATTCACCTTAAATGCACTAATTTGCTGCTATTTAACGTTTCTCGAAAGAATTATTATTAATTATTCATCAGACTAAGGACTAGGAGACTGGGACTTTGGGAGTTCCGCCATCTCTCAATTTCCCTTTACAGTAAAGCACTGTTTTACGCGTAATTTTTATTTGTAATGTGTATTTGGGATGATTTACGAAGTTTGCGAGCAGGTTATTTAGTCTAGAATGAGGTGACAGACGGAGACAGTGGTCAGAATAGACCACATTGACGCAAAAGTTCAATAGCCTTGAAAAGGTATATTGAGCGATAGAACATAAAATGTGTGATACTCTGTGGTGAATGGTATTTCTGGGGTGTGGGTTTTGAAGCACTCACAGAGCGGTACGTGGATTCCCTGGTGCTGGAGAAAGACACATATGGTAGACCCAGCAGAGAAACAGAGACATATCAGTTGAGCAGTAGCGAGAGATAGCAGAGCCGATCTGAAACAATTAAACCAAACTGGGCAAGAGCTGGCAGGTATCGAGGGTATATACCAGGAGATATATACGGGAAATGCTAAACAAGAATTTAATTCATGCGAACATCCATCTGCGGCAGCTTTCATGATAAGACTGTGTAAACACCCGATATTCTTACCTGTGCCTCTATATTTACTGGATCGTCAGGTAACAGGTAACATAGAAAATCTCAGAAAAACTTTAGGGACAGATGTTGTTACTTAATGAACCAAACTAATGAGTGTAACGTTCCACCGACCCTGCAGCTCACATGATAACTTCCTGATAAGGTTGCCCGATATTTTAGCAACTATGTAGGTTAATATATCAGTAATCCTTAGAATCAATGTGATGTCACTGATAATTTCCCTGACCAACTTTCGCTTTCTAACCCATTACAACTCACATACTATGTGAACTTATTCACGAATGATTCATCAAAACCTCATCAGCAGATTCAATCCCAAAAGCGCCTTTAACACATTATGTAGTCTCATTTTTACTATTGCTTACTGTTTCAACCGTTCATTAACCCTTACCACACTGACATCTGTATATCACATTACTACAGCGATACAACTCTGCGACAACAGGGTGCCAAGGGTTAAAGTTGGGATGTTTTCCCTTATTAGCTTAAATGTGCTTCTACACTCTCACTAAAAACTATTTAGATTCCTATGATTTTACAACCAGTTTCAACAACTTTCCCTGTAGCACCATTGATAGAATCTGCATATTTAGCTTTTTATTCCGGGCCAATAGTACTTTTAATTCTGTCCTCTTTTAAAAGAAATTCTGTCCTATTTTTTCTAGTGTGTATAAGGTAATGTTTTATCACTTTAAAGCATATATTATTTGTATCTAGAACAGTATGGTTTTTTTAAATCTTCATTCTTTAATAGATGTACTTTTATTTTAAGATATCATCCCTAAGCTTTATGACTGTTAACCTATATTGTTATTTTTGTGTATAAGGTGTATTTTTCAACTAAAGTTAAATACCACGAAGTGTTGCTGAAAGATATCATTACTACATATAGGACTATAAATATAATATTCAATACGGATAAAATAGCCATATTCGGAAGCTACAGTTTCTAAATGCCAAGCCAGGATCCAACAACAAGCAAAATTCATCTTCTTTGTCGCTGATTGTAATTATAACTCATTGTGGTAGCCGTGTGAGTCAGTTTAAATATAAGTAAATTAAGTGGTAACACATTTATGGCTCACTGCGGAGATATAGATCACAAGCTTTTGAATGTTCTAACATATTTCCCTGATGATGAATGTTCTAACATTTGAAAGCTTGTGATCTATATCTCCGCAGTGAGCCATAAAGGTGTTACCACTTAATTTGCTTATATTTTAACTGACGCTACCACAAAGAGTTTCCCGAGAATACAACAGAAAAACACAATGGTACTGCCATGATTCAAACCATTTGCTTTCTGGTTTGGCAGCCAGCGCTATACCACTGAGCCATCCCGTTCCGTAAGCTTAAATCATTCAGTGGCAATGTGGGATAGATGGTAATTGTACAGTGTGCCAGTAATCAGGAATAGATTTGTCTTCAATTTAAATGTGATGATACTCGTTTCTATTTTCTCGTTTTTCAGGATTCACAAACGTCGCTTGGCGTCGGGAAGCCACCTACATCAATGTCGACGATCCTGATAGTAGCAGGTGCGCATGATTTTTGGTTTAACATTGTGTTAAATATAATTTTTTTCTACTTTGTTCATTTACCTGTTGAATTGTAAAATCATAATTAGGTCAAAATAAGATGAATTATTTTGTGAAATATTCGACTTCTAGAAATTTCTATTTATGAAAATTTATTCTCCTGGAGTACAATTCAGTTGTAACTGAGAAAGATGTAGGAATCGGATGATTAAAACCTGTGTTTTAGTCTAATGATAGACTAAAGTAGATGTACTGAATTATATTGACTCTATACTATAGAATAACACAAAATCATAGTATGTAATGCTTAAATTTGAAATTGAACCCATAATATGACATTAATGCTGGTAACAACTAAAATCCTGTATATACACTGGTCCCTAGTTGTGCCTTGAAATCTTGGAGAGTGTAGGAGTTATTTAGTGAGATGGCATAGTGTAAAACAGTTTCAAAGAAGCGCAGATTAATAATGTATCACAAAGAAATTAATTTTATTAGTCCTGTTTCTTTTTGTACAACTAATGCATTTACTTATACGTTCATAAAAACTGAGTCACCCTTTGGCACCTGTTACCATTGTTGATTGTCAAGTGTCGCAAAATGAAGACAGCACTGGGAGAGTTGGTCAGTAGGCCGACGCTGAATCTTTTTGACATTTATATGTTATATCTATGTATCTAGAAGAAAAATACAGTGGAAACTTGGTCAGCATGAGAGAATTCATTGGCCGTTCACGAACGATGTCATCGGTGCTGATGGGAGAACTGTGAAAATGTGTATGATGGTGAGGGAGGTGAGAGATCATAGTGTCAGTCATAAGAACTCATGGCGGCGGTGTGCAACAACTTTTCAGCTGAAAAAAGTTAAACAAAATACGCGAAAGTAAATGTAAATGTGAAAATAAATAAGCACTAGGCTGTCTTTAAAATGAACACAGTTGGTTAATCGCAGCTTATCCGCAGACATTCACAAATTGCTCTTCCCATCATTTTGTTTGTTTTTGCTGCAATTACAGCCAAGGAAACTCATTATTTTTATTGACCGATGGCAACGTTGGTCAGAATGCTTCGCGCCACGAATGCTATATGTCTCCCATCAATGCCACTTCAGTGGTAGAAATCGACCTGGGAGCAGCTTACAATATTTCCTACATCGTTCTCTACCTGCCTGCTGACGAATGTCGCGATTATTTGGGCCATGATTTTAACACGCCCGTGCCATGTGCGTATCATCTATATATTGCCACCCTTCTTAGTTTAGATAGATTGAATTGTGGTGATGACCTTGGTGGTCACTTGCAGGAATGACATGATACATCTTTTATGTCATTAATAATTAATAATTAGTATTTTTAATAATCATTTTAATATTATTGTAATATTTATGAGGGGGGAATGATAAAGCTAGAAGAATTGAAATTGTACATTTGAAAACTGCTTTTTTTATGATAATCCTTAGTAAGTCATTTATCTCTGATTGTGTTTCATAAAGAATGACCCCCTACATAGACTGTTACATCCAAATGTCATTGGTACCATCATGGCATTATTTACACATTACAAAATGGTAATGTGAATATAATAGTGAATATAATATAAAGAGAAAATAATATTGAATCTACAGGGCAAGTTTTATATGTGTACATAACTGCTGTCATGAATCGCCATAATTCACAATACTGAATTGTAAGAAGCGTTTGTAACACTGATACGTAAAAGGGTAAAAACAAGTTTTGAGTGCTATGTTACTAATGGTAGTAATTAAGTCAGACTTAAAATGTTTACTCATATCTTTATGAACCCAATAACCTGTTTTGATGCTAATCTTTCTCATTATTCAAACACAAAATTCATCCTCATTTCATCAGCTGAAATGCGCAAGAAAAAATCTATGGTTTATGTGGGTTCAAACTAACATGATAATGCGCGCTACTAACTGCTGTACATTTGCCATTATACGTCATTGCAGGTTACACATACATGAATGGGTATGAGCTATACATATCAAACCGTCGAAACGTCTGGAATGACTCGGCATTTCTTTGTTATGACTCGAGCAACACAAACCTCACATACATCGAGTCGATTCGCTGCGATAAAGAGATGTCGGGGAGATATGTGACAATTTCCCTACCCACACAGTCACCCCTTCTCATACTGTGTGAAGTGCAAGTCTTTGTTGGTGAGTGTCTCCTCACGAATACAAATACAGTCACTTTTATGCATTTTGTGTATCGTACTGGCCGCCGTATTAGTCGCAGCATCATATAAGTCGCACCCCTTCCTTGAAGTACTGATATCTTACCTTTAATTTGATTGTTCTTTTGAATAATAATAAAATATTCGCAACAACATTGACTTGCCTTATTTTTGTTTCCAAACTGAAATCGAAACTGTCAAAAAAGAGAGGAAGTAGGAAGAGGATTCGTTGATTTACCCATTTGGATCTGTGGTTCGAGACTTATTGACAGTAGGGCCCTGGCAATTATCGCCTTTGTTTTTACTTCGATGTACATGCACCTGAAAGTGATTTCGACGGCTGATAGCGTCTGCAGTTGCGCAAATAATTCGCAGCTAATATTGTTAAAATAAGTCAACTGTAACACGATAGTGTGAAATAAGAAAGAAAAATTTTAAAATAGCGTAAATTTCTTGCGATAAAAGTCACTTCCGGGTACATCGCTTTAAATTGCAAATTCGTCTGCAAAAGTCTTGCGTGGTTATAATTGGACAAGATGATTACATTTCACTTGCGCAGTGGGTCATGTGACTCTAAAATCACGCGACTGTCAGTTTTGAAGCATGAACGCAGCTAAATCGGAAAAATAAGGGCAAAGTGGGTGTCACAATGGTCACAAATATCAGTATTCCCTATCGCATGGTCATTTTAGCTCATGATATTCAGTAAGTGCATAATATAAGTCACACGCCCTATTTATAATTAGGTTAGAGACCTTAAAACGTGCGACTTATACGGCAGCCAGTACGGTAGGTGCGAGTTTTTATGTTGAGTATCTTCTTGCTCAGCCATATTTATAGTACACTCCATTGAGTGTTGGTTAATATTGGTGACTACCTCTCCTTACCTACTCACTTGACCATACTCATACTGTCTGCGGGGCAAATTCAAGTCTGTGACAATGTCATACTGTGTGTAATATATCCCCCCATCCACACGCACAAAGCACTGTGTTACAGGCAGCTTGACTGGGCAGTATATGCTTACAGAAAAAACCATAGCATAGAAACCTCCCTTCTCTACATTTCTGACAGCATCCGCCGATCCCTCGATTCTAGCCAAGCTGTAGTACTAGTTGTGCTTGACCTAAGTGCAGCTTTCGACACCATTGATCATGAAACTTTTTCGTTTTGAAACACGCTTCGGTATCAGACAAACTGCTCTCTCATGGTTAACTTCTTACCTACAAAACCGTTCCATTATTGTTCAAGCCCTCAACCACAAGTCAAAATCTCATTACCCTATGGTGTTCCTCAAGGCAGTGTTTTTGGTCCCCTTCTCTTCTCAACCTATACCCCCCCCCCCCCCCCCTCATTGACATTATCGAGCAATATGGTATTAAGTACAAGTTCTATGCTGACACCCAACTGTGATCACCCATGAACCAAGATAACTCTACAGACCACTCACAAAAGCTCACGCAAATTTCAACCTGCCTCCAGAACATCTCTCGATAGATGTTGACAAATAAATTAGAACTCAACCCCGATAAGACAGACAGAACTTCTATTTATAAATTTACCTTTTCGGCGCACACCACTACCACCACCGCAAATTTCCATCTCTTTCAATGACACAACCATTACTCCTACTACTACTGCCCGTAACTTTGGTGTCACATTCAACTGCCAGTTTACATTTAGACCCCACCTCAACAATGTTATCAAGTCTGGCTACTATAGTCGAAAAAATATTTTCTCTGTATCAAAATATCTGAACTCCACACTCTGCCGCACCCTTGTTTATCTTGTCTTCTCACTCATATGCATCACTCCTGCCCTTACCTCCCTTCATTGGCTTTCTGTAGTACAGCACATACAGTTCAAGACACTCGTTCTCACCTACAAATGCTTTACCTTCACCGCCCCCAAGTATAATCGCCCGCACACCTGCCAAAAAGCACGAGACAATCAACTACACTCCGATGGGGGTCTGGGTAGCCCTTGCAGTGTGGTTCTGTTGGGGCTTTTCCTTCCGTTTGCTATGCTTCAGATGCTCTATATGTGCTCTCTATGTCGCTTACCTCTCCGCTATGTCTTCATCTCATTGTAAATAAACATGGACCTATCATAGACCTAGCGGAGTGTGCGACATATGTCCTTCATATGAAGAAATTTGGAACCAGTGGCGTGAATGGAAAAAGGTCAATTGTCTGCCAAGACTCGGTGGGTTTTTCATATTAGGTGTTTTTCCCCCACCCCTTATAAGTTAGGCTAATGAGATTGTCGTGTTAAACCACATCAATAGGCTAGCTTTGTAAAGGGCCAAGAATGGCCTATCACAACGATTACTTCGGTAATCAGCCTATAAATACGATACAAGAAGAATAATGAATTTTGAATGAGGAGTCTCGATACCTGTGAACTTCAGAATCCGTCTCTCTTTCCAGTGCTGTAGTCTATGCTATCGTATACATGATTGATGATAATTGATGTTTTTTCGTTAATAGTCCAAGTGGAAGGCACCAGATGTATTTAGAATACAGACATCAATGACTATAATGGTTGTCTGTTTTTTTCAGAACTTCAAGAAATTCGTGAAAAAAGCGTTTAGCTTTTTTTAGCCTCATTTGAACGTCGTGAAAGAATTCGTAAAGCCCTTATCCATAAAATTTACCGTATTACCGGTAAATAAGTCAAATTCTCTGCATTCGAACAAGGACAATCGATTGAGCCAAGATTCGTAAGGAGGAGAATTTAGTCTTGTTTAAAATTCCGGTAAATTGTATTCGTACGTTAGTTTGAACTGATGTTGGATAACCATTAATTTTAGTTTTAGCTTTTAAAATTTTCAAATCTCATATTCGCAGTGGCACTAACCTCGAATTATCAGATAATAACGAAGATGAATGTACTTTTTAAAACCGTCGCTAATAGGACCACGTCTTCGAGAAAATCGATCTAGTCCTGACTTGGTCCACACTGGTTATCTTGAAATGTGGAATTTTGGCTCCACCAGAGGCGAGGTTTTCGATGCTATTTACTCTTTTGTTATTTGTTTACCACTTTAGCCCCCCCCCCCCATTAACGCTAGAAAATATTGGTACGTTATTACAGAAATATACTACCGTTTCATATTTCGATAAATATTGTCCGTGTTTGTATTAAGTACTGACAGACACATACGTATACGTGTTTTTCGAGTCGACAGGCGCCCTCATTGTTCTTGCGATGACACCTTCATGTAATCTTACTATATGCCCCTCACTATCACATTAAACGAAAAAATAATACATATCTGCATCATAATAAACTATGATAACTATTCAGAGAGTGCAAAAAGTTACAAAAAGAGAAAAAACACGTAAAAACACCTATCGCATTTATTTAACAAACAAACGAATGTTTTATTAGCATGTAATAACAAGATGTCAATAGGGTAGCCTGAGAAATGCTGGAGAGAAATGCACAGAAAAAACCTATACCCCTGATGGGACGCGAACCCGCCTGTGCATTCAGGTATTTAACACCGTTATCTGAGAACCACCGATATATGTAAATCCGTATATCATGCCAGAGATATATACAGATATATGTACAAGCATGATGGACTATATATTGACTGGCTGATTTTTACGTGCTTTCTATATGAACATGATGTGAATGAGGGTAGCCAATGTGGTTTTGTGCATTCCTCTCCATGTAACAACAAACACAACAGCCTTCATCCCACAGGGACTCAAATTTCAAATTACATCTCGTACAAAAACCTATCACATTTACTAAACAAACAAACGAATGTTTCGTTATACATGTAATAACAAGATGGGGTAGCCTACGCGGTTCTTTGTATAGTTGGAGCGGAATGCACTGAAAAAACCTATACCTATGATGGGTCACGAACCCACTACCCCCAGATTCACAAATTCAGCCCAAGTGTTAAATATCTGCCTGAAGAAATAAATATATTTTGCACCTACTCCTCGTACGTTACAGTATATTTCATGTTAAAGTCAGTCGAACTAACGATATTTTTGTCCTTATTGCGCGCCCATCGATTTTACAAAAAGCTCTCAATATTACATGTACGGAAATCTTGTTCACTTGACAAATCGACAACGCAAAAGCAATCTGTGGTCGGTGCGTATTTGACCTTACTCCCATCCAGATAAAAGACAGCGCCTCTAACTATTACACCAATGGCGCCGGATGCGACCGGCTAGTTCCAAAATTGCTGGAGGGATGTGTAGGAGCGAAATTTTTGCTGTTTTAGCCACGATGTCGTCTTTGCTTCGTCGTGACGTGTGTTACCGATACACAATGTTTAACTCCAATTATACAAATCGATCAGAAACATTTCTCTGTTCTTTACACCCAAAGACAGCGTAGGAATAACTTTAAGAGCACTGCACCGAACAAAATTACGATATAAGTGAAACATCGCACATTGAGTAGTCCTTGCCTGGTTTATATCGTACATGCCAAAACTCAACTCCAATATGTTGAACAAACAATACAAAACTCAGCAAACAATGACAGCTCGTCGATCCTGAGCTAGACATAGGAATAAAGGAATAAGGAATGTTCTTCACGGTCTGACAATTGATAGATGCGAGGATTATTCAACAAACTCGTTGTCCATGAAATGAAATGAAATTTATTTGTTTAAAGTGTACTTATCAGCAGAGCTGTCAAACACACTTTACATAAGACTTTACTCTAAGACTATAATGTAATTACCTAAATTATATAAAATTAACACCTAACAGTATACATGTTATACAGATCAGTATTAGATACAATTATGTACATTTACAGTAAGAATGAGATATATAACAATGTTGAATAATACAGTGGAAAGTAGAACAAATATCGATAAAAGGAAATCCTATGTAGGCAAAGTCGCCATCAACATAAAGAATTAGTGAAAAACAGAAACAGGCAATCTCGGGGTTAAAGTGTTGATTCGTGATAAATTAATAAAGTACTGTAGAACTATTTAGTGAAAATAATGCTAAATAAGTGTTTTGAGATTGCTTTTAAATTGGCTGACAGTTGTAGATTGTCGAATGTCGGCTGGGAGTGCATTGAAGAGGCGGGGTGCAGCAGCGTAGAAAGCACGATCCCCAAAATTAACATGCTTTGTCCGAGGAACTGCAAGCGTGAGGGAAGAAGACGAGCGGGTTGAACGCACAGACGTGTTGATTGAGATTGTCGAGGACAGATAAGAAGCCATGCCATTGATTTTTCTGTAAGTGAAGAGAAGGATTTTGAAGGATCTTCCATCGAGAAGATATTGTATTGAGACACTCAATACAATCAAACCATCCGATTTCCACATTTTATTACCACCACCTGAATATGTCATATGGTTCTGAAGCGTTTCGTCTTTCACGATACCATTCTTTGACGAGATTGTCTCAGAGTAGCACTGCAACCAGTAGTAGAAGGTCGGATGCCACGCCCACATTAGCTGAAAATAAATCATTTGGGCTTTCATTGGTATTGATTTATATTTTTGTTACCGGAGATGTACGTATCATTGTCTCACAAATAAAAGGCAATGAACGTTATAAATGAGTTTATATATTTCTATGTAGAATAACTCGTTTGTTTGATCACAAGCCCTCGTTTGGATACTGTGCGCTGTTTGTTGTAAGGTCCAACAGGTAGACAGCAGATCATTACCGCTCTAGTCCAAGCGATTATTCAAACGGAAGACTCACTCGCTAACCACGCAGCGTTCCTGCCTACCTGTGTGGAGCGCCACTTAGCGCAAACGATAGGTACACTGCAACAGGCCTATCACTCACGGCTACGGTTATACCTAGTAAACAGACGGACAACGTATGGACATCTATTATATTGAATTATTAAACCATTTATTACGGCGAAGAAATCACCGTAGTGCAAACCAGGGAGTCCGTAAAAAAGGTAAAGTACAACATTTATATACCGCAAGTATCAGCCAAAAAAGGCTCCCAAATGCGCTTTCCAATTGAATGTTATTGGCAGCTATTCAGCGCATATACAATACCTTCGATACTCACAGATCACCCCGCCAAGAATAATATCGAGCATCTACCCATTTTACAGACGGTTTACTCCAGCAATCGGGGATAAATCACTTGCTGAGGATCACCGCAGAGAAGTCAGCTAGTGGGAAGTTTCGAACCCGCGACCTTTCGGTTACGAGCCAGGTGTTCCTACCACTCGACTAACTGCTTCCCCGCACAGACGTTGTCCATTTACGTTAATGATTCCGAATGCCAACAGCGTTGGTCTATGTCGCAATTTGGTAGATCTTTAAGAGGAGATGATTATGTAAAACGAGAAGGCAATCTCCCAAAGATAGTTTCATCGACAACTGCAACACAAGAAAAAGAAGAAGAAAAACCAATGTATAAGCACTCCGCTCCAGAAAGCGTGAAGGAAAGCGAAAATCGTCACGGGGTACTGAATGGGATTCTGTACATGGGGGGACTCAATCCAGGGTCATCCGAAAGGGTGATAAGACCGAAAAATTGGGTCAGTACGCCATTGATACATTTAGTGCCTTTAGTAACGCCCTCCCCTCTCCATCAACAATATAACCATAATTGTTTTATACTGTTTTTATACAATTCCAGTTGACGGCAATCGTCGTGGGGCTGTAGAGAATGGTCGGGTATTTCGGGTACCGCGCCCCCCATGGGCAGGCTTGCGCCAATTCGAGAAGGACTAACCAACCCGTGTCACTCGGGCATGCGCGGTAACGTTGCTGAATATAAAATCGCCGCTTCAGTCTGTAACGTAAGTTACAGTTATCTATTGAAGTAAAATGTAAACAAATATTTGTGAAGGAGTGACATGATAAAAAGATAAGAATAGACCACCAGACCGATCATGGAGGGGTCGTAGGTTTGAGGATCACCGAATGTAATTTTTTCTTGTATGTATTCCATCTCAATCATGAACCACTATAACAAGCTCCATTAAAAACAATTTTATATAATTTCCAATATTTCATTCAATAATACTGTATATAATATTTGTACCATTAAATGACGAAATATTTATCCGAATAACCCGTCTTTAGCACCCCGAGTAATGGTAGTTTTAAGCATACAATGTTCATTCAATTTGCACGGATATCATACACGAAACTCTTCTAGATAGCAGAGTGGGGTATTACGATTGTAGACTATCGCGGTTGTAAAGTGAAGTATAACGATTGTAGAGTATAACAGTTGTAGAGTGAGGTATAACGATTTTAGAGTATAACAGTTGTAGAGTGAGGTATAACGATTTTAGAGTATAACAGTTGTAGAGTGAGGTATAACCATTGTGGAGTATAACGGTTGTAACATGAGGTATAACGATTGTAGAGTGTAACGGTTGTAGAGCGAGGGAAACGATTGCAGAGTGAGGTATAACAACTGTAGAATGAGGTATAACGATTGTAGAGTGAAGTATAACGATTGTAGATTGAGGTATAACGACTGTAGAGTGAGATATAACGGTTGTATAGCGAAGTATACCGATTGTATAGTGAGATGAGCATTAGTTTAATACGTACCTGTCGTGGCCAACAACGTTGAAATACTGGAACGTCGGCCAGGACTTGAGATCGCTCCAAGGCGATGACACCAAGCGCGATTTACTCATCCACGCCATTTTGTTTACTGTTCCGCTGGCGTTGAACGTTACGTGGCTTAGTTTACCTTGTAATGTTCGAAACGCCATGTCAACCTGAAGTGAAGATACGCTGAAATTTGGGATTAGGGAAAATTTGGCTTTGCTTCCGGTATTCTGCGAAGGTTCGACTCTTGAATGACCGGCGCAATGGCCTAGCGACTGAGTTGAGAGCGTGACACGTATGTAAATACATTTAAAACGCCCACTAAATACAAACACAGCAAAAGCATTTTTGGGTATCCATCAATTACGCACGTAACCAAAGTCATCATGTAATAGACCGATCCGGTCGCCCAGGTCAACCGTACAGCGAAATTAAGGTCAGCCAATGGCATATCGGCATATTTACGCGCCAATTCTAAGGGAAATATACGGGCACAGGTGTCTCTCACTGTTTGACAGTAGTGTAATAGAATTTCTAGAGTTTTACTTTTTACTTTTTTACTTTACTTTCTCGTCCTAAAACCCGCTTTGGCATTAGACACATTGCTCTCTCATGGATTACTTCTTACCTACGAAACCGTTCCTTCATTGTTCAAGCTTTCAACCACAAGTCAACACCTCATCCATTACCCTATGGCGTTCTTCAAGGCAGTGTTCTTGGTCCCCTCCTCTTCTCAACCTACACCACTGCCCTCGGTGACATCATCGAGCAACATGGTATAAAGTACAACTTCTATGCTGATGACAGTCAACCTTGGTTACCCGTGAACCCAGACAACTCTACAGACCTCTCACAAAAGCTCACACAAATAAGAACCTGCCATCAGGACATCTCTCGATGGATGGTGACAAATAAATTAAAGCTCAACCCGATAAGACAGAACTTCTATTCATAAATTCACCTTTTCGGCGCACACCACCACCACAAATCTCCATCTCCTTCAATGACACAACCATTACTCCAACTCCTACTGCCCGTAACCTTGGTGTCACATTCGACTGCCGGTTTACATTTAGACCACACCTCAACACTATTATCAATTATAGTCTAAAGAATATTTTCTCTATATCAAAATATCTCAACTCCACACTCTGCCACACACTACTTCATACATTTATTTCCTCTCGGGTCGACAACAGCAATTCTTTACTAACTAACTTTCCTCTATGTGACATTAGATGACTCCAGAAGCTCCAAAACAGTGCAGCTCTTCTCACTCATTCTCATCGCTCTAAACATATCACTCCTGCCCCTATCAACCTCCATTGGCTTCCTGTAGTCCAGCGCATACAGTTCACGACACTCGTACTCACCAACAAATGCCTCACCTCCACCGCCCCCAAGTATCTTGGAGATCTTATAATCGCCCGCACACCTGCCAAAAACATGAGGCAATCAACTACACTCACTTTTGTTGTCCCCAAATCTACACGCATCCACTTTGGTGACCGCACCTTCACCTATAACTCTGCTCAACTATTTATCTCCCTCCTGACACTGAAGCATCTCCCATGCTCAATATCTTCAAATCAAAATTCAAGACTGCTCTTCACTCGTGCTTATGCATAGCTTTTACATTCCATAGCAATAGTTTGTTTTGCATACCCATCTACACTTACAGCATAATTATGTGATCCAAAGTCTTCTTTACTTCACTTTTCACAAACTGTATGTTCAAACTTGTGTGTATACATAATTTAGGCAATAGTTTTTTCTTAACTATAATAATATCAGGCCTAGTGCCCTTGATTCATCCATTGTTCCATGTCATTATTTTTTTTGTGGGATATACTAGAATACAATTTCATTTCATTTCATGTCACTTAACTGTTGCGTTAGGCTATGATTTAATTTATATGCACTTTCTCAATTAGTTATTAGTTAGTTATTACACGAAATGTATATAGGCGCTTTAGAAACATATTAATATTTATATTGTAAAGTGTCGTAGGCATCATCTTGTCATAAAAACTAAGCAATGATATGGCACTTAAAATAAAACTCCATTATTATTATCATGTATATCCAATGTGTAGCATATGGGCTTAGGCCCCAATAAGACCCTACAGCCTGATGGCTCTAGGCCAGTGCTATTTTGGCTCATGTTAGCTTGGCTAGGCAGTGGGATCAAGGTCGTGTATTGACTCACCAATGGCAGTGAAGCCAAGTGCGATAATGAAGGTGAGGATATAAGCCCGACGTGGGTCACCACTTTTTCCATACTCTTTTGCAAATACATGGATCCAGGGAAAGATGCGATCCATGCAGACAGCCTACATGCATTCACAACACCATATTTTAGAAAGATAATAAAGATAATTTTATAATATTTTGTTTTTGCCAGATGTGCTGAGTTCTCAGCAAAAGTCATTTAATGTCAACTGCTCAGGTAAACTTAGCCCTAAGTCAGTAACTGTGACATCTATCGATTGCAACTTGTAGCATAACAAAAGAAGCACCGGAATTATTGCTATAGATAGTCCTCATAGTTTACATATTTAGACAATTAATCCAGCAAACTAATATAGTAATATAATACAGTAAAAAGATAATTTGAAAGGTAATATTTGATAGAAAGTTATTCTTGGGTGATATCTTATCTGGAAAGTAACCTGAAAGACTTTCGGAGCGGACACGAGAGAGGCGAGGGCTGAAGACAGTGTGGCCGAGAATACACCGGCCGTGATTAGTGGGCCAAAACCAGCTACCACATCCATCACCTGCAGCGAGCATGACTTGATGTTAACAATGCATTGTCTTAGTGTCATAGCCTAACCCTCCAATCAGAGTAATTAGATATTGTATATCAGCTAGTGAAGACGTAAAGTACATAATTTATACATCTGAATAATCAGTCAGTGAAGACGTAAAGTACAATATTTATACATCCCAATTATCAGCCAGTGAAGACGTTAAGTAGAATATTGTTACATCACAATTATCAGCCTGTGAAGGCATAAAGTACAATATTTATACATCACAACTATCAGCCATTGGATGCGTTAAGTACAATATTTATACATCACAATTATCAGCCAGTGCAGGCTCTCATAAAAAACATGTACCAAATTTAGGGGTAGGTATCCTCGATCAGTAGGGGATATGTCAATTGCTGCAGGCAATATGAAAATATGAACTCTCCAGTTACAAGTCTAGTACATACCCAAATTATTTATCTACTCTTCCTCTCCCTCTCCATCTCTCTCTCTAAAGGCATCAATAAATTTCTCGTCATAACAGGCTAACCTGGAAGTCATTCAT
>WURV02159866.1:1400-12234 GCA_011762755.2 Epimenia babai | reverse complement strand
GTACTACTTGATGTATACTGTTATACTGTTACAGATAAACGTACTACTTGATGTATACTGTTATACTGTTACAGATACAAGCTGCTCACCTGTCGGGTGATGTTACAGTCACTCAGGCTGATAACATCTATAAGCAGCTGTGTTACAAAAAGCCAGGGGTCAAGCTTCTCTACGTCACCCCAGAAAAGGTTTGTAAATTTGTCACACAACGCATAATTCTTATGTATGTATTTTGTGTGTATTTTGTGTGTATTCTATATGTATTTTGTGTGTATTTTGTTTGTATTCTATAGGTATTTTGTGTGTATTTTGTGTGTATTTTGTGTGTATTCTATATGTATTTCTTATGTATTTTTACTATCTAATGCTCTCTATATCTGTGACTATCTGTGGATTTAGAAATAGATTCAATACTCTGTCCAGATTTAGTGTTAATATGTTAAGATTCATAGTAAATGAATTATAGTAAATTCTAAGGCAAATGTAATGTAAGTATTCCAAGGGTACATAATCAGCATGTCTGTGTGTTTTGTGTACATTTTTGTATATTATAGATATCAGCAAGCACGCGGTTGATCAGTGCCTTGGATAACCTGTATCAGCGCAAGATCCTTGATCGATTTATCATCGATGAGGCTCACTGTGTTAGCCAGGTAACTATTTCCAGTCTATATCTAATCTATATCTCTAGCTAGGGTTTGATTTGCCTGTGTCGCAATCGCAAAATATCACTCAGATCTTCCCATTAAAGATGCAATTTCACTGCGATGCATCAAAGTGTCTTTGATGGCCATGTGTTAAAAGGGCACTATAAATCAATAAAATTTCATTTCATTTCATTTCAATTTGCTTTAAACTATGAATTATAATCGTTTGTGCAGCGTTTTATCTCCCGGTTAAACAATCGCCGTTTTGACCTAGCCATGTCACGTGATTGTCTTTTGCCCACGAACAACCACTGAAATCCATATTACATTGCATATTTGTGAAAAATTTATCGAAGTACCTGCCTGTCATAATATTGAATTCTTTCAGTAAATTTACTAAAATTCATTCGTAAAAAACTCTAGGATTTATGCTCCGAGTACTAACTTCATAGTTTGGTTGTTTGGTGTCTTCTTTTTAGCTTTCAGTTTTACCTTTGAAATATTGAACATTGCCAATAGATGCACAATTATTTAAATTTTAATAATAATTTTTTTAAAGAAAAAATATTTGTAGGCTATAGTAGATCTATCATCACCTTGAGGCTATTTTACTACTGTAAGGTGTTTATATCGCCTATTGAATGATTGATTATATGCCGGCTGTTTCATCATTTTGAAACTGAAACTAAGTGGGTGATAATATGATTCTGAAAATTCAAATAACCTAACTTCAGTCTATTTTATTACATCTGTTGTTTGCTTTTTAACAGCAAATGATATTTTATTGCTCACGCAAATGTTTAAATTAGGCAAAATGCATTCATTCCAGTATTCTGTAACCCACAGCCGATCGTGAATTGCTTATATTCGTACATTCCAATTTCATTCCACATATTACAAGTAACCATAGATAGAGAGCCAGTTTGATATACATCTATCAGTCGTCATTACAGCTATCTTACCTCTTACCTCGTTCACAACACATATAGTCGCACTTGAACTAAAAAAATTATTATTTCATTATCCCAGTGGTCAATAGCGTTGAAGTATCACTTATGTAATTGCCCAAATTGATCGTCTATTGTGACATTTATAGACATAATAATAATATTAATAATAATAATAATAATAGATATATTTTATAGTACCGAAGTACGACAGAAGACACTTTACAATAATTATTACAAACAGTAGGCTACAATACACTATGTACTTTAGAATCTAAAAATATAAATACACATGTATACATAAAAACATAAAATCAATAAGAAAATATATAATAATACACATACAATGTTAGGAGAAACATTCAATTATGGAGAGGGGAAATCCCACATGCAATGTATGGATAAAATATTGTAATATCGCATTGTAACGGAATTAATACAAATAATATAAATGTAAATATATGTAAATAAAATGAGTTAATGGCGTGAGTTAATTTAATTTTCTGCTAAATAGATAGGTTTTTAACTGTGATTGGACATTTGACCAGATCTGAATTAACACGCTGAGAATGATTATTGAGATAACTTAGACTTTGTTTGAATCTGTATTTCATTATTTAACTATCATCTGACAGATGCACAGAAAATTGTAACATTTATAAACATTTGACCAGATCTAAATTAACACGCTCAGAATGATATTAAGATAACTTTGTTTGAATCTGTATTTCATCATTTAAGTGTCAGATAACAGATGTACGGGAAATTGTGACATTTATAAACATTTGACTAGATCTAATTGAACATGCTGAGAATTATATTAAGATACCTTGGTTTGAATCTGTATTACATCATTTAAATGTCAGATGACAGATGCACAGAAAATTGTCCACTGTAAAATTTTTATTAAATGCCTTACTTATCAGATTAGTGTTGCACTGTAATAGGAATTTAGAAGTGTGTATTTAGTCATGTATTGTATCTATGTCTATGATACTATTAAAAATATTTATGGTCAGTTACTAACCTTTCTGTTTCATTATGTTGACACACACACATTATGTTGGCACTGAAATAATACATTCGTTACGAGTAACTTAGTATTGGTGATATTAATGTTGGTATTAGTAAAAACCAAAAGCAAGATACTGTTTTATTCACAAAATGCTACAGGTTGACACCATGAAAATGCTATGCAAAATTTTAAATAATTATTGCTACTTGAATATTGAATTTTCTACGCAAATTTCTTGACCGTATAAGTTGCTAAATTATTGCTGTAAATAATTTTCAAAGTAAATCGCACCGTGTCTATAGGTCAACTATTTCCATCAATCATGTGGTCATCTTATTTTGTGTCTGTCTATGCAGATTGTACATTAATCAAAATTAATGTATTTCATTGTATTATTGATAAATGACTATTTTCTAAACGAGTTCCCTCAGTTTGCATAGTCTAAAATATTTAAAGATATTAAAAAATCTTTAGTTCTTCTTTTGTACAGAGACAGTGTACAGTGTACAGTACAGTGATTGTAGATAATAGACCTGATATTACACTAAAAGCAACCGCTGTTCTTTGTCAGATGTGTTATGTGTTATAACAATGTTGTACTCATCAATCAGAGCTTTGGTCCAGTGGGGCCATGATTTTAGGCCGGATTACAAGAAACTGAATGTATTGCGGCAAAAATTTGTGGGAGTGCCCATGATGGCGCTAACGGCTACAGCAACCCCGCGTGTTCGTAAGGATATTATTCATCAACTCAACATGGAGAATACTAAATGGTACGTTATTACACACGCACAGCGAGAGACACACGCACAGTGACAGACACACGCGCAGCGACAGACGCACGCACAGCGACAGACACACGCGCCGCGACAGACACACGCGCAGCGACGGACACACGCACAGCGACAGACGCACGCACCGCAACAGACGCACGCACAGCGACAGACGCACGCACAGTGACAGACACACGCACAGCGACAGACACACGCGCAGCGACAGACACACGCACAGTGACAGACACACGCACAGCGACAGACACACGCACAGTGACAGACACACGCACAGCGACAGACACACGCACAGCGACAGACACACGCACAGCGACAGACACACGCACAGCGACAGACGCAGGCACAGCGATAGACACACGCACTCACATATCACGTACACATACGACTGAGATCCAGCCAGCTACATGAGATACTCGTGTTTTGGTGGTAGAGTCAGGAATCGGAACTTGTGTCCATTATAGTGGGTAAAGATTTTAGTGGTGGAGTCACGAATCGAACTTGTGTCCCGTTATAGTGGGTTAGGAACATTTTAGTGGTAGAGTCACGAATCGAACTTGTGTCCGCTATAGTGGGTAAAGAAAATTTTTGTGGTAGAGTCAGGAATCGGAACTTGTGTCCATTATAGTGGGTAAAGATTTTAGTGGTAGAGTCAGGAATCGAACTTGTGTCCGCTATATTGGGTAAAGAACATTTCTGTGGTAGAGTCAGGAATCGAACTTGTGTCCACTATATTGGGTAAAGAACATTTTAGTGGTAGAGTCAGGAATCGAACTTGTGTCCGCTATAGTGGGTAAAGATTTTAGTGGTAGAGTCAGGAATCGAACTTGTGTCCGCTATAGTGGGTAAAGAACATTTTAGTGGTAGAGTCATGAATCGAACTTGTGTCCATTATAGTGGGTAAAGATTTTAGTGGTAGAGTCATAAATCGAACTTGTGTCCGCTATAGTGGGTAAAGAACATTTTAGTGGTAGAGTCATGAATCGAACTTGTGTCCTGTTATAGTGGGTAAAGAACGTTTTAGTGGTAGAGTCATGAATCGAACTTGTGTCCGCTATAGTGGGTAAAGAACATTTTAGTGGTAGAGTCATAAATCGAACTTGTGTCCGCTATAGTGGGTAAAGAACATTTTAGTGGTAGAATCATGAATCGAACTTGTGTCCGCTATAGTGGGTAGAGAACTTGAGAAGTGTACACATGCTAATTCTATCTACGTACACACACGCATGCACACAGACATATATGTAAAACATACATACATACATACATAAACACGCGTATATGGGTCAATTATGCTCATTACACTAGCTATCCAAAGTGTGGGGTTGAGGAGATATGATATAAGAAACATTTTGAATGTCCTTAGTGTCAATACACCTTTGCTCTTGGTACCAGTTCAGATGTTAGATTTTGTTGAAAAATCTGCCCCAAACAGATTTTTTCTACGCTCTCCAGTATATGAAAGGAAGTAGATTTTGTGCTTGAATGTTATGATCAATTGGCATTAATTTTCTATCAAATGATCCGTCTTGGTGTGAGATATGGGTCTGGGCATTGTAAGGAGCATAAGACAACACTTGTTTTCAAGCTCATAAAGAAAGTTGACAGGGACGACCAGAGTTTTTTAGGCAGATACGAGTAAATGGACAAATTACTCGCCACTTTCTGTGGTTACCTCTTGGATGTTGAGCAGAGTTAACGATTGGTATTCCTTAGGATGAAACTTTTACCTTCCAGTTTGTAGATTGGTACCTTGCCATATGCACTAGCTCGTTCCTGGACTTTGGCTGCTATTACGAGCAGATAACTAGCGTTAAAGACTTCACACTCGTCACTGAGAAGGTGCCCGTATTTGGTTTCCATTTATTTCTCCAGATTGCTCTTCTGTTGGCCCCAGTGCTGCACTGATTAAAAGTGCAGCCTTTCACATGAGAGGCTGCAAGTTTGAATCAAGTGAAGGATTTTCCTCATGCATTCCACAATGGGAAATGAGCAAGATTTTCGTGCATGAATATTAAGAGAAAGATGTGTCATGTGTAAGTGCGACTGATACTCACCACTATTGATAAAGATCAAGAAAGTGACACGAAAACCATGCTTTTTCAGTATTGCATGTCTAGTAATGCACGCGACAAGTTGTTTACACAATTTATAACGCAGGTCTTTCACACAGGTTCATGCAGAGCTTCAACAGACCCAACTTGAAGTACGTAGTTTTGCCAAAGAAACCCAAGACACTAACCCAAGAAATCACCGAATACATCAAAAAACATTTTTGTCGCGAATATGGGATTGTTTACTGCCTTTCCAGGTACTTTGGATATTAATGAGCTTTTCTAATTTCTTTCTAGTTCTACTTTCTAGAGTGTTCGTTACCCGATGTATTTTGATCCCACACGCATGGATGATGAATGCAGTATCAGGCTCCATCATTATCACATATACCACAATCAGTACATTCAGTAGTTCAAGTATTTACACCTCCACGTGTTGTTGATACTATGCCTGGGCACAGTAACCAATTAACCACAGTTTAATGTTACTTGCTTACTAACCGGTTACCTAATGGCTGGACAGTTAATGGTTTATTAATATTATATTCATTAATATTGAATCAAAAATCACATTGGTCGAATAAAAACTTGATTATTACGAGCGTTTCTTAGCTGGCTGCTCAAATTCAGTTTTGACAGTTTGATAACTTCAGCCTACAATCACATCTAATAAACGATGTGTCCATTGGTACCCGAAATATAATAGTGGCACCGGCGTGATAATCTACGGTCGCGGTGGAAGCGTTTAACCTTACCATTAGTTACAACTTTTGACAGTTTGATAACTTCAGCCTACAACCACATCCTATAAACGATGTGTCCATTGTTACCCAAAATATAATAGTGGCACCGGCGTGATAATCTACGGTCATGGTGCAAGCCTTTAACCTTACCATTAGTTACAACTTTTGACAGTTTGATAACTTCAACCTACAACCACATCCTATAAACGATGTGTCCATTGGTACCCAAAATATAATGTGTCCATAACCGTACCTTTTTTCAGTTGAGGGTCTTGAGGCATAGAATAAACATAATGATATTTTGAAACGAAAAGTCATGTCCCTCATTTGGAAATTTTCACTAATTTGTCATTTATTTACTGAAAACTCTCCTTGCATGTTCTACCTTTTCGTCATATGTCCTCATCTAGAGTACGCTTAATCTGTCTTATTTAATATGTCAGTTACAAATAATAACACGCTTGAAATTCTTCAAAACAATTCCCTCCGCATACTAGCTCACTCCCACCCGCAAAGCCCAACATGCCAATTATACAAGGCAACTAACATTCCACCTTTAGAAAGCTGTTTTAGATCCACTTGAACCTCAGCCCACATCTTAAAGCTAATGGATTAAACAGATTCCAATATAACTATCATCTCAGATCAATAACTGCATCTAATGTTGAAGTCCCTCGCATGACGCATGAGTAAGAGGACCTTTCACCTTTAATGCACTCCTCCCGATATTTAACAATTCTCTTCACTTGATGATTTTCAGTCCACACTGATTAACAGATTAGCCTCACTTATAAGAGGTGGGGGGACACCTACTGTAAAAATCCCACCGAGTCTGGGCAGACTATTGGCCTACCAGATTGGAGAAATTTGGATATTTGGATATGAAAAGCGAGATATTTATCCAATATGAATAAGAATAAGATTGCGAACTTCGTCCAACAGCTTGAATGTTCTTCCCATGATACTTACAGAGATATCGTGGGGGAAAAGAGGCATAAGGCAAAATATGAGTAAAAGTTCCGTTTTTGTGGGATTGTTTGTTGTTATTTAATCAAATATTTTATCATAAAGTCATTTGGTAATTTTTGCACAGTACTCATATTAAAGACATTGGGCTCCTTTGTGTTAACATGTAGCCAGGGCTGGGTATCGTTGGCATGTATGTATGTAATTATAGGCTGATTACCGAGGTAATCATTGTCTAGGCCACTCTAGGCCCTTTACAAAGCTAGCCTAAAAATTGAATGGCGGTTAATTACCATAACTGCAGTGAGGGTCAAATGGTTAGTAGGGTAGCATTTTCCCTAACTGTCTCAGAACTAGTTGAGACGTATTTCTCATCGATGACACGCAGGAAGGAATGTGACACTGTCAGCGTTGGCCTGAAGGCTGCTGGGATCAAGGCTGAGGCGTACCACGCGGGTTTAAATGATGGAGCGAGGATCCGCATACAGGAACAGTGGATCACTGGAGATAAATGTCAGGTGAGATGAGCAGCTACCTGTTGATGCTATAAATAGGGTGAGATGAGCAGCTACCTGTTGATGCTATAAATAGGGTGAGATGAACAGCTACCTGTTGATGCTATAAATAGGGTGAGATGAACAGCTACCTGTTGATGCTATAAATAGGGTGAGATGAGCAGCTACCTGTCGATTCTATAAATAGGGTGAGATGACCGGGTGGCTGCGGGTGGTATTTATTGAGTGCGATCAGCTGGTTGGTGGTTGGTAAATAGGGCGAGACGGTGAATGTCTAGTGGGTTGCTGTAGGTTGGCTATTAATGTGTGGGATATATACCAACTGGTTGGCTATTAGTGGGTGTGATAGATAGGGTGAAACGGTAGCTGTTGGTGGTATATAGTGAGATCGTCAAATATCCGCTGGTAGGTGGGAGTACCCCTTCATAGTTAGAGAAGTAGCACTTATAAATCATATTATGCCAGTCATTTATACTATCATAACGTGATTGCGTCTAATGAAGTAAAGCTTGTCTTAATCTATATGAGTTAGTCTGAAAGGTGTGACCTTTTTGTTTATCGTATCATGAATATTCCAAGAATTTAACATTGTAGCGGACTATTGCTCAATTTCTAGTCTCTCGTTAAATGTTTTAGTATGGTAATGCTGTTTACTAATTATCATTACCATATGGTTTGTGACAGGTGATTTGCGCGACTATAGCATTCGGCATGGGCATAGATAAACCAGATGTTCGTTTTGTGATCCACTACTCCCTGCCAAAGTCTATGGAGGGCTACTACCAGGAAGCCGGGAGAGCTGGACGTGATGGCGCTATTGCCCATTGTGTGCTTTATTACAATTACCAGGATGTGACAAGACTGCGGCGAATGATAGAAAGTAATTGCTTCTCACTAGAAATGACTGAGCCTTTTGCCGTAACTTGTCTCTGATCAGAGGTCCAACTGCTGAATCAGCTCGTTTAGCCCAGTTGGACATTCTTAACTCACTCTTCTGTAATCTTCTTCACCCTTTAGTGATTAGAAATCCAACTGCTAAGTTAGCTTATTTAACCCAATTGGACACTCTCAACTCGCTCTTCCCTGACCCAACCACATAGCAGGATTCTTTCTTCATATGACATAATTAAAGCAGCTAAAATAAATGTAGGCTACTGAGTAGCTAATGGCTTTAGAGGCAACTTCACAATGATTTAAATTACATAAAATAATTGTTAAACCAACTCTCAGATTGAATCTCTTCCTCATAGATGATTAATGAGTGATTTAACTGGACAGAACTCTACTTAAATCACATAAAATAGTTTTACTACTGTATGTATTGTACTATCATTCTACTTGTGTATTACTGTATATGTAGAAAAATGAAACTAATTTCACGTTAAAAATCATTTTGTTGTGAAGCCGATCAGGCGGCCACGGTTGAAACGAAGAAGGTTCACCGAGACAACCTGTTCCGCGTCGTGCGGTACTGCGAGAACAAGGCAGACTGCCGCCGCTCTCACATTCTGCAGTACTTTGGTGAGAACTACTTTGACCGGCGCTGGTGTAACAATGTGCCCGGTGCTGTGTGTGATTCCTGCAACAGTCAGGTTCGTCTATCACATCTCTACAAAATTCTCTCCATAGAATCAAGGTCTTTTTTAAGCTGGCTTATTCATTATTTATAATTATTATTCATAATTCAAAGTAGTCATCAGCGTAGGTGTGTGTATATTGTACAGGTTTATTCAAGTGTAAAACCACCACTAGTCCTTGCAGTACTTCCGAAATTGCACATAACTTAATTAGTTTATGTTTTAAGCTAGTTTCATTGTAAAGTGTCGTCGACATCATCTTGTCATTATTGACAAGGGATAATACGGCACTCTAAATAAAGCTTTATTATTATATTATTATTGGCTTGTCATTCCTTCTAACCATCACCAGTCACCACATTTACCATTACCAGTCATCCATGTTCACCGTTACCAGTCATCCATGTTCACCATTACCAGTCATCCATGTTCACCATTACCAGTCATCCATGTTCGTCATTACCAGTCATCCATGTTCACGATTACCAGTCATCCATGTTCACCATTACCAATCACCACATTTACTATCACCAGTCAACACATTTACCATTACCAGTCATCCATGTTCGCCATTACCAGTCACCCTTGTTTGCCATCACCAGTCCCCCCAGTTTACCATTACCAGTTACCCCTCTTTAGCAATACCAGTCACCCTTGTTCACTATTACCAGTCACCCTTGTTTACCATTACCAGTCACCCTTGTTTACTATTTCCAGTCACCCTTATTTACCATTACCAGTCACCCTTGTTTACCAATACCAGTCATCTTCATTTACCATTATTCTTCATATATAAAATTAGAAAGAGTTCTCTTAGTCAATATCAAGATTTTTATTGAGGTGAGGTATACTTTGAATACTTATAATGAGGGTGTGTTAATGATGTGTGACTGACATTCACTGTCATCATAAAGTACCGCAAATATCTTGTGTATATATATACATATATATATTATTTAGACAATATTTTATCTTTGACGATTATATTATTGGGCCTAGTGTAACTCTCGCTTCATTCATCGTTCTATGTCATTGTTTATGTGTCTTACATATATATACTAGATTTATTTATATTGTTAAGTGTCGTAAGCATCATCTTGTCATAATGGCCAAGGGATAATATGGCACTTAAAATAAAACTTAATCATTATCATAATTATTTTGCGTTTTAGCTTTACACTTTACGCAGTGTTAATCGTTGTATTATACATGTTATCTGCATTGCGTGTTAGATCTTATGAGAGAATGTACGGTCTGCTCAGGTGGAGTTCGTGAAGCGAGATGTGACCGAAGATGCTATAGAAATAGTGAAGTGTGTCCAGTCATTGACCAGTGGTCACCGCAACAACTACACCCTCATCCATCTCGTAGAGATATTCAAAGGTCACATGAGCAATCCGCAATGTTCCATTGGCTACCACAGTAACTTCATTACACCGGAACCATTTTATAGCGTCGTCACGTGATGGCATGTATCGTGGCTCCCATAATTATTTACACCCAAGCCATTTTATAGCGTCGTCACGTGATGGCATGTATCGTGGCTCCCATAATTATTTACACCCAAGCCATTTTATAGCGT